>PVKN010000188.1:0-97106 GCA_004027915.1 Capromys pilorides | reverse complement strand
AGGGTCCGGAGTTCGATCCCTGGGGGGGTTGGGGGGGAGACAGAAAGAGACAGCAGAGTACGCAGGTGCTAATTTCTTCACTTTAAGTTCCAGAAGCCAAGAGCTACTATCCCAAATGAACAGAGTTGGAAAGAAAGGATTTCATCAGTTGGAAAGAAAGGATTTCATCAGTAACTGATCAGCGGAAGCGGTAGCGAACACGTTAACTAACGCGGTGAGGAAGGGAGTGGGAGTCAGCATTCGTGTCATTTCTTTGTTCAGAAAAGAGCCAATGTGTAACGCAGTTGATGAATCATGAAATTGAGGTATATGCATATTAATGAGATGTGTAGTGCCTGCCAGGACAGCAAAAGGCAGAAAAGGTTACAACTGCGTTTGTTTAGCGAGCTGGGCTGGAAGGCAGGTGGGAGGAGGCAGAGCAGGGCTGTACATTGTCCCTACATTATTTATTAAACGTTTAAAATAGCGTTTTTAGTAAAACCGTCTCTAGATGCTGACCCCAGCAGCGCGCGGGTGCTTGAGAGCCGCGGGGTGGGCCAGACAGGGCTGCGCGCGGCTGCGGGGACCCCGGGAGCGGGCCCTGCGCGGGCTTCCCGGGCGGGCGCGCCCTCCTCCCGCCTCGGCCTTCTGCTCCATTCCACGGTTCGGGCTGAGGACCGAGAGCTGTCTTCTCTCGCCGCGCAGCCAGATCCTCCTCAAAGGCTGCCGGCGGCGAGGGTGGAGTCCCAGCAGGCAGACACCAGCCCGAGGTCTGTCGAAAGTCCCTGCGGTCTGGGCTCCGGGTAAACCTGAGCCGCTGTAGGGTTGGGGATGTTCAGCATAGCCTCTCTCAGAGGAGGAACTCATTCTTGGGGGTGTCACTACTCTGGTCCCCAGGGAAGGGTGTAGATCAGGGCTAACTTCTGGTTGGCTAAGGGGAAGGAGAGAAAGGACTCCAGGGCAGGAAACTTAAAATGCTTTTGTTTAATAAACATGAATTGTGCATGTACTATGTATTAGGCCCGAATTATTACTACATTGCACTTTTTTTACAGATTCAATCCTAGCCTAGGTTCTGGGGACACAGAAGCCTGCAATACAGAACACCTGGCCGACAGGTCACTGGGTTCTTGTGGGTCTCTTCCCGCCGCTTAATTCACTTGGTTTTTTTTTTGTTTGTTTGTTTGTTTTTCAGAACCAGGGGTCGAACTCAGGACCTTGCATTTGCCAGGCAGGCTCTTGTGTCCCTGAGCTCTCTTCCCGGGCCCCACTTGTCTGTTCTTACCCCACTGTCGGTTAGCATTTTCTTCCTCACCGTACTTGGACACGACATAGGATGACTGTATTGATAGTGAGTTTTGAAATCTTCCAACTTTACTCTCCTGCCCATTGATTGACCTATTTCCACACCAATTTTCCCTACAAATGTCTAAGAAAAGAACTCACTGCACTGCATTTATAGATGAGTCTTGGGAAAATAGCCCTTTTACGTGGAACTTCCCAAACCACGAAGTCGGTACATTTTCATTTATTTAGATTTTCTTTGATGTCCTTCAAACAATATTTTATTTATTGGGCCCAGGAAAATAGCTCAGTAGAATAAGCACTTGCCTGGCAAGCACAAGAGCCTGAGTTCAATTCCTGGTCCCACAAAAGCAAAAAAACAAAAAAACAATATTTTATTTATTTATTTAATTTTATGATTTTTCATGTGAAAGTAGGGGTATCATCTGCTTTGGGTTCTATTTATTAAGTATTATATATTTTTTGAACATAAACTATTGTAAATAGAAGTTTCCTCTTTGTTCCAGAAGTCATTTTCACGGCTGGACCTAGGGCCCCTTGGGTCCCCGTTAGTTGTATGTATATATATAGTCTTTGTTATCGCCGTGGGTTGCGCTGGGAGTGGTAGATTGGAATTAACTTGGTAGAATTCCAATAAAGGGTTTTCACGACTTCTTGGGCCAAGGTGAGAACCAGGAAGGGGCTCCGACGCTCCACAACCTTAGACCCCCCTCACCACATGATTTTCCTCTATAAAAGTCCTTGGAAGAGACAGCTTCCCGGGGACACCCACTCGGGACCCCCCTCCTGTCTTTCTCTTGGATAGGCGCTTTCTTTCTTTCAATAAATATGTTCTGGTCATTTAAAAAAAAAGAAATATTGATTTGTTCCTGTCCTTGCATTATTTTCCTGTTGTTGATCCTTGTCCCCTTTCTTTAACCTGCTTAAATGCTCATCTTTCATGATATATTCAATTCTGGCATTGTTGACTTTATTGAGATTTTTTTGGAGTGCTATTTTGGTGATTAAAATTTCTTAAAGAGTTCGGTAAAAAAAAAAAGTACGCAGAAGTTAAAATTTCGTTTCCAGTTCTTTCCTACTATTATGTACAAACAGAATTGCATTTTGTATGTTTATTTCATATATTAATTTCAAAAGATTTTTATGTATTTCAGGTTTTTAAAAAAATGTATTTAGTACAGGATTACAGGATCTTACTACACAGATTGGACTCATAGCGATCTTCCTGTTTTCATCCTCCCAAGCTCTGAGATTACAGGCATGTGCCACCACAACCAGTCTCAGTCGCCGGTTCAGGGTGCCCTGGGGGCTGGACTGGTGAGTCACGCTGGAGATCAAACCCAGGTCCTTGTGCCTGTCTAAGCACGCATGTTAGTCCGGTGAGCTATTTGGCCAGAACCGGGTCGTTGTTTTTCTTTTGGTGCTAGGGACAGAAGCCAAGGAAACAATTATGTCATCTGCATCTATAGGCAATCTTACTTCTTCCTAGTCTTTGTGTCTTTTATTTTTGGTAAACTTATTGCAATGATCAATATATTTGGTCCATGTAAAATGGAAGGAATGAGAAAAAAGATCCTTTATTCCTGACCTTAGAGGGAAATGTCTTATTCTATTTTGCTGCCTTAACACAAACATTTTATTTTACACACACACACATATATATATATATATATATATATATATATATATATATATATATGTGGTTTTTTTTTTTTTTCAGAACCAGGGATTGAACCCAGGTCCCTGTGCTTGCCAGGCAAGCACTTATTCCGCTGAGCTGTCTCCCTGGCCCCTAACACAAACATTTTAAACTAAGTTATTTACACAATAGAAACTTTTTGATCATAATTTTGGAGTCTGCGAAGTCCAAGATCAAGAAACAAGTTGATTCGGGGCCTGGCGAGAGTCCATTCTTCGTGGGTTAACTACTCTCACTGCTTCCTCATAGAGGGAAGGGGTGAATAAACCTGTAAGCCCCCTCGGAAGGCACTAATCCCCGGGAGGAGGGTTCCACCTCTGTGACCCAATCACCCCTCAAAGGCTAAAATGGGGGTTAAATTTCAACATGAATTTTGCAGGACACAGCATTCAGATTATACCAGAAATCACTCAGTATTTTAAGTATGTTAAACTGTAGGTTTTTTAAAAAATATATAGTTTCTCCTTATAGAGTTGAGGAAGTTCCCTTCTTTTCCTAATTTGAGTGAACATTTTTTTTTAAATCACAAATGGATGTTGAGTTTTGCCAAATGCTTTTTTTCTGCATCTGTTGAGATTGAGCAAACGGCTTTTCTCCTTTAATGTAAGAATGCAGTAAATTACATGGTTTTAGTGTAGTAAGCCAACCTTATATCCTAGAATAAAACTTACTTGGTCATGATGTATTCTCTTTAGGGCTGGATTCAATTTTCTAATATTCTACTTGGCATTTTTTCCTCCTAGTTCTGGAGGTTGAACCCAGGACCTTATACAGGCTAGGCAAATACTCTACTGATAAATCCTTAGGATTTAAAAAAAAAATCTGTCTGTCTGTCTGTCTTTTTGAGGCAGGTTTTCACTATGCAGTTCAGGTTGCCTTCAACTCACTTTGTAGCTCAGGCTGGCCTCAAACTCACAGCAATCCTCCTGCCTCAGCCTCCTGAATCTGGGATCACAAGCGTGTGCCACATTGCCCAGTGTATTTAGGAATGTTTTCATCTAGGTTCTTGAGAGATTTTTGTCTATAGGTTTGCTTTGTTTGTTTCTTTTTGTTTTTTTGGAGACAGGGTCTCACTGTGTAGTTCAGACGAGCTGGCCTTGAACTCACACTGATCCTCTTTTTGTGCCGTATCTATTATTTTTTTCTCCTATAATGTTTTTCTAAAGTTTATATATCAATTGGTCACATACAATAAGTTGAAAGTATTCTATTTTTCCTTATATAAAAAAATGTTCCCCCCAGTGTTGGGGACTGCACCCAAGGTCTTCAAACTGAGCTATGTGCCTGGCCCATTTCTCTCTTTTTTGCTTCTTTTTTTTTTTTTTTATGTGTTTGGTGCAGGGTCTCACTGCATAGGTTGGACTCATAGTGATCCTCCTGTGTTCAGCCTCCACAGTGCTGGGATTACAGGTGTTTGCTGGGGGCGGGGCCAGTGCTACGTGTGGTGCCAGGGATTGAACCCAGGTCCCTGTGCTTGTCTAAGTAGGCACTTAATCTGCTGAGCTAGCTTATCAGCCCTAAAGTCTTACTTGTACTGTTTTTCTGTATGTTATCTATTTATGTCTTTTTCCTCCCATGGCTACTTTTTTTTTTTTTTAAGTTTATTTTATTTTCTTAAACGTCATGTATTTGTTTGTGTTATGGCCGGCTCAGCCTTCCCTTGTGGGGGGGGTAGCAAGCATGTGGTGCCTGGGATCAAGCCACGGCCTAAACTTTCCAACACACACACTTTAGACCGCTGAGCCATCTCACCAGCCCTCCCGTGGCTACTTTTAAAATTTTCTTTTCGTCTTTTGTTTTCAGTAATGTCTTTATGATATTGTATAAGTATTGCTTCCTTTGTATTTACCTCAGTTGGGTTTTGCTGAGGTGGTGTCCTTTGTTAAGTTTACAATGATTCTAGTCACTATCTTTTTTTATGGCTGGCTCAGCCTGCCCTTCGGGTGGGGCTGGCGCAGTATGTGGTGCTGGGGATCAAACCGCTGCCATTGCCTAAGCTTGCCTAAGCAGGCACTTTAGACCACTGAACCATCCCGCCGGCATGGCACTATTTATCTAATTTATTTTTTCTGCCTCATTTTCATTTCTTCTCTGGGACTGAAATGGTATGACTTATGCCGCACAGGTCAGTGAAACAATCTTCTTCCTCTTCATTTTTCAAATTGTGCAGTTTAGGCCAACCTTCAAGGTGACTGTTCTGTTGACACCAGTCTGATGGTAAGCCCAATCAGTGAATTTTTCTTTTCTTTTTTTTTTTTGGTGGCTCAGGTGGCCGTAAGGGCAGGTGTCATGCTTCATATGGGGCAGGGTATTGAACCACGGACTGAATCATGTGATTTAATCCACTGAGCTACCTGGCAGGCCCCCTTAAATATTGTTTTTTTTTTTTGGCAGACTGGGAATCAAACTCACAACCTTATGCTTGCCAGGCAGGTGCTAAAGCCACTGAGCTATCTCCCCAGCCTTCCCAATCTGTGAATTTTCCATTTCAAATGCTACATTTTAAATTTAAATTTTCAATTTGGTTCTTCCAAAAGTCCCTGTCTCCCCTGCTAATTTCTGTAGTGAGATTTACCTGTCTGTCCACTCATTATGAGTGTGTCCCGGGCCGGTGAGATGTCTCGGCAGTCTAAAGTGCCTACTTAGGCAACTGCAGGGACTGCAGTTCAATCCCTGGCTGCTGGGCCAGCCTCACCCCCAGGGCAGGCTTAGCCGACATTTAAAAAAAAAATAAATGTGTCCTACTTTAAACTCTTGAATATATTCACAGACTTTTTTTTTTTTTTTTTAGTACCCAGGATTGAACTCAGGCCCTTGGCGCTTGCCAGGCAAGCACTAATTCTACTGAGCTACCTTCCTGGCCTCTACTCTTGAATATATTCATATCAGTTGGCTTAATTTTTTTTTTTGTCCAAGGGCTAGTGAGATAGCAGTGGACTAAGAGCCTGCTTAGGTAAGCACAGGGACTGGGGTTCTATCCTGGGCATCACATGCCATGCTGGCCCCTCTTGTGGATGTGCTGAGCTGGTCACTGAGCCGGGCATGGTGGTGCATGCCTGCAATCCCAGTGCCAGGGAGGCTGAAAACAGAAGGATCACTGCAAGTCCGAGCTGTGTAGTGGGATCCTGTACCTATTGCATAAAATAATAATAATGAATGAATAAATAATTTTTTGTCCAATAATTTCAACATCTGCATAATACTAGAGCCCATTTCTAGTAACTTATTTTTTCTTCACTGTGGACTTTCTCATTTTATCTGCTTTTTTTTTTGGTACTAGAAATCAAATTCAGAACCTTGTCCTTGCCAGGTAGGCATTTGTGCCACTGAGCTGTATCCTGGCCTATTCACCTATTTTTACTTGTTTAACAAATTTATTTGTTTATTTATTTATTTTTGAGATAGGGTCTTGCTATATAGCCCAGGCTGGCCTTGAACTTGCAGCAATCCTCCTGCCTCAGCCTCCCAACTGGTGGGATTACAGATATGCACCACCACACCTGGCTCTGTATAGCAATGTTAATTTTTATTCTAGACATCATAGGTGATATTGTGACAATGGTGAATTTTGCCAACTTTCTTTCTTTTTTTTTTTTTTTGTACAGGATCTCATACTATGTAGTTCAGACTCATAGTGATCCACCTGTTTCCTGCCTCCCAAGTGCTGGGATTATAGGCCTGTGCCACCACACCCAGACTAAAGAATTTTTTTGGTCTTTTTGAGATAGGGTCTCACTATGCAGTTCAGGCTGGCCTTGAGCTCACTTTTGTAGCCCAGGCTGATCTCAAACTCACACCGATCCTCCTGCCTCAGCCTTCCAAGTGCTGGGATTACAGGCGTGTGTCATCACGCCCAGCTTTTTTTGGTCAACTTTCTTTGGAGAGCACTGACTTTTTTCTAACTGTTAAATTATTGCTGAGCTGAGCATGGTGGTGCATGACTATAATGTAAGTTTTAGGAGGCTGAGATAGGAGGATTTTTATCTGGGCAATTTAGTGATTTAGTGAGAACCTGTCTAAATATAAAAAGGGGAATCTGTGAAGGCCTTGGGTTCAATCCCCCATAATGCAAAAAAAACCCCAAGCCCCCAAAGTTAGCTTGTCTCTTGAATTTGTGAGATTTTGAGATCATACTGTTAGTGAATTAATTTTAATTAATATTGCATTAATATTTGCATTAATTTTCTTTCTTATTTTTTGTGGGATCGGGGTTTGAATTCATGACCTTGCACTTGCCAGGCAGGCACTGTACCAAGAGCTATCTCCCCAGCCCCTCATTAATATTAATTTAGAAATTTTTCAGTTCAAAATCTGCTAAAGAGCCAGGTGTGGTGGCATACGCCTGTAATCCCAGCACTTGGGAGATTAAGGCAGGAGGATTGCTGTGAGTTCAGGATCAGCCCATACTACATAACAATAAATAAATAAATTTTTAAAAATAACATAAAATAAAATAAAAGTTTTTCAGTGGGCTCTAGAATTCCCTGCCAGGTTGGGGCTGCCTCATCCCTAGGTCTGCTTCTTTAGGGTGTGGCCCTGTCTTCCTTTCCGGCCCAGCCCCTTCCCTTTCTGCACTGTAGTTCCATCAGACTTTCTCCCAAGCACCATGCCCTTTCTTTCCTCCCTGGCGTTGCAGCTATGGTGCGTCCTATCTCTGGAAAGCTGTCGTCCTTCTTCCCCTGGACTGCTGACACACTGCTGCAATGGTCTTTGCCCTGTTCCACATCCCCTCCGGCAACTGTGCAATCCATTCTTCACAGAACAGCAGGAGTGATCATCTCAAACACATGTCTGAGCTCGTCACCTCTCTGTTTAAATCCTTTAAAGCCTCTTCAGTGATCTACAGATGAAGGCAAATTCCTTCCATCGGCCTCCAGGCCTGGTTCTTCCTATTTCTCTAGCCTTATAGGGAGACATTTAGGAGGTAAAAGTCAGTCCAGGACAGCGCTGATGTGGGCAAGGGTGCCTGGGGCATTACAGTTAGATTTCCCACTGGGCCAAAGCAGCTCCTAGGCGCTCTCTCTCTCTCCCCGTCTCTCTCTCTCCCTCTCTCTCTCTCCCTCTCTTTCTCTCTCTCCCTTCTTTTAGTGATAATGAAAAATGGACCCAGGGAGTGCTGAGTTATACCCCCAGCCTTTTAAATTTTTTTTTAAATCTCGAGACAGGATCTCACTAAGTTTCCCTGGCTGGCCTCAAATGTCAAATCTTCCTGTCTAAATCTCTTGGGTAGCTGGGGCTCCATACATGTACAGTCCTTGCTGCTCCTCACTTGTTTCCTTCCTTCCGTTCCTTCTTTAGGGCCTTGGCACTCACTGAGATAGATGCTCAGCCTTTTTTATTTTGAGAGAGGGCTGATCTTGCAATCCTCCTGCTTCAGCCTCCCAAAGTGCTAGAATTATAAACTTGCACATGGGGCCCTTCAGACAGCTCAGTGGACTGAAGTGCTTGCTTAGGCAAGTTTAGGCAAATGCAGGGACCACGGTTAGGTCCCCAACACCATAGGCCGGGCCAGTCTCGCCCCTAGGGTGGGCTGAGCAGGCCGCGCGTGCATTCGCGAGTGAACACCCACACACACACATACACACACAAATAAATAAATGTGCACCACCACACTTGGCACACTTCCTTTCTTAGCCTCTAACATTTCAAAAGACTGCATCAGTCAGCTACAAATTCTTTCTTGAATGGGAAGCTAAGAACTCACCACCCATGCGCCCGCCCACTCATGGTGCAGGCTCACCTTCAGCTACCTGCCCTGCTGAGCCAAAAGCTTTGAATCGGAGCCACAGTTCTACCTGCCATTTGCTGTGTCCGTGGCTTTGGTGCTTCCACTCTTAGCATTTTGCTTTCTCATCTGAAAAGCAGGAATCTTTCCCTCTCTGAGTCTCTGTTTCTGTCTGTCTCTGTCTCTGTCTCTCTTCTCTCTTTCTTCTCTTTTCTCCCCCATCACACCTCTTCCTTTTCCTTTTTTTTGGAGACAGGGTTTCATTATATAGTTCATGCTGGCCTTGAACTCATTCTGTGGCCCAGGCTGGCCTCAAACTCGTGGTGCTCCTCCTGCATCAGCCTCTTGAATGCTGGGATTATAGGTGTGTGCCACCAAGCCCAGCTAGAGCTTTTTCTAAGAGCACTTGTCCCTAGCACTGTGTCTCTGTGTCATGACTGTTTTATTTAATTCCTAACACGGATCACTGTCTGAAATTATATTACTGACATACAAGTTTCTCTTCACATTACTACCTTTTCATTTTTATTAATTTTGATTATAGAAAGAATACATGGGGCCAGTGAGATGGCTCAGGGGTCTAAAGCGCCTGCTAAGGCAAGCTTATGCAACCACAGGGACTGCAATTTGATCCCTGGTACCACATGCTGTGCCAGCCCCAACCCCAAGGGCAGGCTGAGTTGGTCATAATATAAATAAATACATAAAGTTTAAAAAGAGGCCAGCGAGGGCTGGTGAGATAGCTCAGGGGTCTAAAGCACCTGCTAAGGCAAGCTTAGGCAACCACAGAGACCGTGGTTCGATCCTCAGCACCACATGCGGCACCAGCCTCATCCCCCAGGCAGGTTGAGCCAGCCAAAACATAAAGATAAAAAAAAAAAAAAAATAAAGTTTTGGAAAAAAAGCAAGCAAGCAAGCAAGCAAGCAACCAATATGCCAGGCCATGGTGGCACTCACCTGTAGTTCCAGCACTTGGGAGGCTGAGGCAGGAGGATTGGTGCGAGTTCGAGACCAGCCTGGGCTACAAAAGTGAGCTCAAGACCAGCCTGAACTGCATAGTGAGACCCTGTCTCAAAAAGATAAAGACAAACAAACAAGCAAACTACATGAATATATGTTTCATGAAGCCTCACATGGACAGCGAAAATCCTCTCTTGCTCTGCCCCATCTAAGACCCCTCCTTGTAATTCTGGAAGCACTGTTTGTCCTGTCTTCCACTGACTGGTGAATTCCTGGCACCATGTGTGGCACATTCAGTGACTGAATTAACAGTGAATCAAGGGTCAAATCCTGGCTCCACTCTGTACTCACTCTGGAGGAAAAAGGAAGGGAGGTCAGAAGCCAAGGTTAAGAGGGTGCTGTGGTTTTGGGCAAACTATTTAGTTTCTCTCAGTGTCAGTCTGTTCATTTTTTTTTTCTTTCTTTCTTTCTTTCTTTCTTCCTTTCTTTCTTTCTAAAGGTGAAAGAGGATTTATTTCATAGAACCACGAGCATTCTACCAGTAGCACCAGACACCCCCACCCCTGCCCCATGACATCTGCAGGCTCGTGGGGATGTTCTTGACATTCGGCATGTTGACTCCTGGGCCTGCCAATCTGTGCAGTGTCCCTAAGTGTTAGAGCCCTGCTTTCCACACTGGGCCAGGAGAGCTGAGTGGGAGTGGGGGACCTGAAACCATCTGGTGCATCTTTCTGGACTGTTTGTTTTACTCAGAAGTAATGGAAAACATTATTTGTTTTGGTAAAATAAATACAAATGTTTATTGAACAGAGAGAAGGATTTGCCTGAGCACCATTAGACTTCATTTGGTGTGGTGGAAGCCATGCTTCATTTGGGGTGGGATAAAAAGATAGTGCATGTTTACATTTAAAAAATTTATTACAGCAAAAGACACTGACGTTGATTTCTCTCCAAATACTCCCACTTGTCTTGAACTCACTTATCTCATTATTCTCATTGCTTCTGGAAGCAGTTCTGGAAGTTCTCTTCTATGTTTTCAGCTTTGCTGTCTTGGCTGCCTCAATATCCTGAATTGATTTAAAATGTTTACCTTTCATGGCCATTTTGAGTTTGGGGAAGAGCCAGAAATCACACGGTGCCAGATCTGGTGAATAAGGTGGATGAAGGCACATGGGGATGTTTTTACAGACCTGGCTTTCCACTGTATTATGTCACTCAGCAGGAGCAGTTGCCATTTTTATTTTTATTTTTATCACATTTTGTAAAAACACTCCGAAAAGAGGACTTCCAGAACTGGCTCCAAAAGTGGCAGTTCTGAGCATGGTGGTACACACCTGTGACCCCAGCACTCAGAAGGCTGAGGCAGAAACATGGCAATGTGTTCAAGGCCAGGGTGGCCCACCCAGGGAGATGTTGTCTCAATAACAACAACTAAAACAAAAATGTGGCAGGCACAATGAGCTATGTGTGTGTGAAACCAGGGATACTGTTTTTAGGGGGATTAATTTTTTTTTTTTTTTTTGTCTTTTTGAGACAGGGTCTTGCTATGCAGTTCAGGCTGGCCTTGAGCTCACTTCTGTAGCCCAGGCTGGTCTCGAACTAGCACTGATCCTCCTGCCTCAGCCTCCCAAGTGCTGGGATTATAGGCGTGTGCCACCTTGCCCGGCTTAGGGGGATTAATGTTAAGATGATAATGTTTTAAAAAGAATTTAAACACACAGAAAAGCTGAAAGAGTAAATAAAATCCAAAATGTAAAATATTGTAAAATGGGAAGAAACTTCAAAAGGAAAAAGAAACTGGGATGGGGGAATAGAGATAAGAAGGAAAGGAAAAGAAAAAATATATATGATAGTTATTATAGTTATGCTACTATCACTTCTTGGCCTTCTGGCTAAGATAAAGTGAGGATAGTGATACTAATTTTTCTTCATTCATTGAAAAGAAAAGTTTGTATTAATGTTGTTTTGACAAGCTGGGCATGGCGGCATGCCTGTAATCCCAGCACGTGGGAGGCTGAGGCAGGAGGGTCAGTGTGAGTTTGAGACCAGCCTGAACTAAGGCCAGCCTGAACTGCATAGTGAGACCCTCTCTCAAAAAGACAAAAAAAAAAAAAAAAAAAAAAAAAAAGTTTGGACAATTAAATGCTGTTATCTTGTACCCTGAGTAACTAAAGATAATAACACCCAATGTATTAATTATTGTTACCCTTCTATTACCTTGTTTTGAAATTTGGCCGGCGAGATGGTTCAGTGGTCTAAAGCGCCTGCTTAGGAGGGCTCAGGCAACTGCGGGGACTGCAGTTCGATCCCCGGCACCACATGCTGCGCCAGGGCCACCACCAGGGCAGGCTGAGCCAGCCACAAAATGAATAAATAAAGAAACAAACAAACACAACAAGCAAACAAATAAATAAAATAAATAAATAAAAAAATTAAAAAAAAAAAAAAAAACCAAAGACACTTAGGGAAGCTAAAGTAGGTGGGTTGTCGGGCGTGGTGGCGCATGCCTGTAATCCCAGCACTTGGGAGGCTGAGGCAGGAGCATCAGTGTGAGTTCGAGACCAGCCTGGGCTATGAAAGTGAGCTCAAGGCCAGCCTGAACTGCATAGCGAGACCCTGTCTCAAAAAGACAAAAATCAATCAATCAAACAGGTGGGTTATTAAATGGTAACAACAGTATAATAAAGGACTTTTAAAAACTAAAAAAAAATAATGTTTTAAACATGTAGAATTTGATCAGCCCTAGCAGATGAGGACCCTGACATGTAGAGTGGTAGGGCCTGGCCTCTCCATCCTGCAGAGTTTTGCGGCTCACAGAGTGATCCTCCTGCCAGCAAGGGGCACCTTAGTTTGCTCCCTGACCACTGAAGAAACAGCTGGTGCCTTCCCCTTAGGGGTGAGGCTGGAGCCCAGAGGCTAAAAAGGGGCTGGGAAGAGCTCTGGGCCTTAGTCCACCCCATTTTCTCCTAGAACTCTCTCTGTGTCTCTGTGTCTCTCTGTGTATCTGTCTTTTTGTCTGTCTATGCCTCTGTCTCTGTCTCTCTCTGAAACCAAGTCTCACTCTATCGCTCAAGCTGGTCTCCAACTTCAGCCTCCTAAATTATAGGCCTGCCCCTACCACACTGGACTTGACACCCCCCCCATCTCTCTCTCTTGTCTCTCTCTCTTGTCTTTTTGAGACAGGGTCTCACTATGTAGTTCAGGCCAGCTTTGAATTTACTATGGAGCCCAGGCACAGCCTCTTGAGGGCTGGGATAACAGGTGTGTGCCATCAGACCTGGCTCTCCTAACTGTTCATATTACCCAGACATAGACCATTCTGCCTACCCATCAGCCTCTACTCCCCCTAGTCTGGACATAATTATAGTAATTTTACTGGGATATCATTACTAGCTCTATATAAACAGCATACTCTACATAAACACCATAGGTAAGTACTTCTGAGCATAATTACATGACCTGTTTCCAGGCCCACAACTACTTCACAGGAAATGATAGCTCCTTTCCTTTCATTAGTACTCCAGCATTAGGGACCTAGCCAGTCCAGGTAGTGAAATCCCAGCGCAGAGAGCAGAAAGACCTCACACGCTGCCACAACCTGCGAAGGAAGAAAGGGCATGCAAAACAGGGCCCCTCAAGATGTCTGCTAGGAGCCAGAGAGTGGCTTAAGGCCCAGCTCTACCCTGCCCCTTATTAGCGTCTGGGTTCTTAGCCCCTGGGGAGAAGAGGAAATCACATTCTATTTCTGCGGTGTGGGGAGAGGAGCCAGGCTTTCCGAGGACACCAAGAAGCTAGCAGAGGGTGGGTTAACCCCGGGTAGACACTCATCCAAGCCGGCAAGCACAGGTGAGTCCCTTGAGCCCAGGAAGTAGCGTTCAGGCTGCTATTAGTGCCCCATTTCACAGTTTGGCGATTGGTTTCCGGGGCCTTGGTGTCGGTCACCCGCAGCAGCGGGCCGTGGTGAATGAGACCTTAGCGCTTTCTGAGATGCCAGCCAGCCCAGCTACCCTCTTAGACCAGAAACGCAGTGGGCCAGCTCTCTGCACCCTGTCTTATCTCCCCTTTGCATACTTCCTCATGCTGGCTGCTCCTCCAGCCCGCTGACCTCTGGCACCCTCCTATCCTCACCAATTCCCGGTGTCGACAGTCTGCTGCCCCTCCACCCTTTTCCTGTTTCAGCTGGCTGGTTGGGTGTTAGCGCTGCGCAAGGGTGGGGGTGTGGAGGGTGGGGCACAGGGCCGGGGCCCGGCCAAGCTTCTGGTGTCTCCCACCGCTCCCACGAGGGGCACCGCCCCAGGCTGGCCTTGGAGTCCGCGGACCTTCGGCTTTTCGGCCTTTCTCCACCCGCACACACAAAGGCTGCCCGGCGTGCGCGGGAGAACGCGCTCGCACCCACGGCCGTGCGCACCCACGCTCAGCTGCACAAAGACGTGCACATCTCACCATCCACACAAATATACTCCCATTAGGCCCGCGCGCACAGCCGTGCACACGCACACACTCACGCACACACTCGTGTGCGCACACACACCTACGCGCGCACACGTTGGCGCACTCGGGTGGCTCCTGGCACCCGACCCCACCACCCTGTCCTGGGCTCGCCGGGCGGCGCGCGCACCCGCAAACACCGACACAGACCCAGAGACGAGCACACGCGCGCTCAGCCCGCAGGGCTCCCCGCCCCTGGCCGCGGCCCGGGCGCTGCGCGGCGCGGCGCGGCGGGCGGGGACCGGGGTGGGGGCGGCGAAGGCCGGCAGAGCGGAGGAGGCGGAGCGGGGACCCAGGAGCGGGCTGGTCCGCGCTCCTCCTGCCGGCCGGGGATTTTCCAGACCGGGCGCTGACGCCGCGGACCTTTCTGCGGCCGCCACCAGGGATCATGGGCGACAAAGGGACACGGTGAGTGCGAGTGCGGTCGCGCGTGGGGCGACACAGGGCGCGGGTTCTGGCCGGCGGACTTGGCACTGCGTTCGTGGTCACTCCAGGGTCTGGCATCCAGTTCTCCGCCCAGGTCTCCTGTGTGGTCACTGGCAGGAGCTGTGGGCGGAGGTGCCGAGAGGGCAAGGAACAGGCCATCCCTTAGCTAGGCTCAAAGCTTCTGGCCGACTTCCCCCCCCACCCCCAGCCAGCCCTGGCTGCCGACACAGAGACGCCGTGGGGCAGGCATGCACGCTCACACTGACACAGACACACTCATGGTGGCACACGCCCAGTCACTGCGCATACACGTCACACACAGTGACACGCTGTCATACACTCGCTGGCACACTCTGTCAGCACGTTCTTGGTGATGATCCTGTTGGCATACACAGGTCACACTCTACTCTAATACACCTTCATAGACACATGTGTGTGGGCATACACTGTTACATATGCTGTCACTTGGGCTCTGACATACTCTGGCTGGTGCACACGTGTTGCCACCCTCCCTGACTCGACATGATGCTAGCGTATGTCTCACTGACACAGTGGAAAGCAAGACCACACCAAAGCTGGCCCTATAGATGCTCATTGTGCTAATGCCCACATGGATCGGCACCTCGTGGCACAAGCTACTCTCCTGGGGGCTGCAAACACATTCCCTCAGACCCCAGTGGCAGCGTGGAGACACGTGTCGCACTGGCTGGAGGCCCCCAGCTGGATAAGCAGACCTGTCATCATTTTGCTTCCTTTCCCTGTGGCCTGTTGGGCCTGGAGGGTCTAGCCAGGAGCTGGCTCTGGTTGGCCTGGGGAGAAGGACTCCTGTCTTCTTAGGGCCTGCCCTGAAATTCAGTCTTAGGAGAGTTTGGCCCCTGGAAGGGACCCTGGGACAAAAGGGAGAGGGCTGGGGTAGGCCATTCGTGAGGGTCCTTCTGACCAAATAAGCCCTTCTCCAGCCTTCCTCAGCCACCACGCTCCCGCCCCTGGGGTCCCACAGAGACCTCTCTCCTTCAGCTCTTCTGACCTCTTCTGCACCCACTCTCTTCCATTGTTTTCTCTCCCTGCCTATCTTTAGGCCCCACTTCTCCCTCCCCCTCTCTTGCTCCCAGTGTTTATTGAACTCTGCTGCCTACTAGGTAGGCATAGTGTGAGAATCAGAGATTGCAAGGTGCATTGCTACCCTGAAGAAACTAACAGGCCAGAGAGGAGCAACTCCTGTCGTCATTACATTTCAGGCCCCCTGACAAAATGCTATCTTACCCACTGCCATCTGAGATTCTAACAGCAAGAGAAAGGCCCTACAGAGGTTACTCCTCTTTTCCAAGAAGGAACAGGCTCAAGGTAACATAGATTCTTAATTTTGAGAAATAGTTTTCCAGCCACCATCCTGACAGCTCTTTGAGGAGGTTAATTTTCCTCTTTCTGCTTCCTATAGAGGAAATAGTGGAGTAGAGAGGGTATTTGATTTGGTAAAGGTCAAGAAAGGTCAGACACAGGCATAGGTCAGAGTCCCCTTGGTCTCTGTCTCTGATTTACTCTGGGTGCTATCAAGCCCCTCATGGATCTCAGGCTGAGGGCTGGAAGCAGCACCCTACTCTGCAGAAGGCCCAGCCTTGGGGAGACTGCAGAAGATCATGAGGTGTCTGCAGTCACCTTCATGGCCATTCCTCATTGCAGCTTGCTGTCCAGCTCTGTGAGCCAGGTCGCTGGCTTTAGGAGGGTGTTACTCCCTCCTCTGGCACATCAGTCTGCCCAGAGCCAGCACCCTCCTGTCCGTGTGGTCAGGCCTTTCTCCCTGCAGGGTGTCAGGAGCTGTGGTTCTTCTTTGTTCCCTTGTGCTGCTTCCTGAGCCAGGTGACTCAGCCCCTCTTCGCCTTCTTTGTGACCTGGGTAGAAGTGCCACTGCTCCCCCGCTGGCACTAGGGCCTCATCGGCACCTGTTGGAGGCTCTCTCTGGGGCCAAGATTCCTGCTGCTGTGTCTCCAACTCATTGGCGGACCTTGGAGACATTGGCATTTGTCTTCACCTTTCTGACCTTAGCTTTCCCATCTGTGAATTGGAGCTGTCAATCCTGGCATTTACTGAATTTACTGGGCACAGGAGAAGGTGCTGCCTAAAGCCTTCAGATAAATTCTGGCTGACACACCCTACACTGTGGCCCTGTTCCCCTCAGGTTTCCTTGTAGCCCCATAAGGTCTCCTTCTCTAGAAAGGTTTCTGCATAACTTGGAAGAGAAAGACAGAATCACGACCAGGCTGTATTCTGTCTTATTCCATAAGCCATGAGATCCTACTTCATTAATTGGAAGAAGACATTGGAAATATCAAGTATTCTAGAAGGATAGGGAGCCATCTCCCAATCTTCCTTGTATCTGAAATTGCAGCCTATGTAGCAAAGTGACAATGAAAACTAATCAGAGATTGTCACTGCCCTCTAGGAACTCCTGTAGTTGGGGGGAGGGGGGAGGCATGAGGCAATACCTGGACAGGATTATTACTAGGCAGGAGTGCTTTGGGAACCATCATGCATTCATTTAACAAACATTGACTGAGTGCCTTGTGGGGGGATGGGCCTAGGGATGAACGGGTCCACTCTGTCACCAGAGGATTTATTACCAGTTGGGTGAATATAATATAGAATGACAGGTGCTATGGGAGACCCAGTGGGGTCCCCAACCCAGCCCTAGGCATGGACTGTGACAAGGAAGCTTTTCTGGGAAGGAGGTGGCCTCAGAGCTACAGAGCTTCACCTGGAAGGACAAAGAAGCCAAGTGTGGGGGGAGCTGGGAATGTCATGCCTGGCCAAGGGTGCAGAATGTGCACAGGCCCAGATCTAGGAAGCAAGGCAAAAAGCATGCAGAGGCTTGGGGAGGGTGGGCAGCCAGTGTGGGGTGTCCAGCAAAGGGACAGTGTTTTGCTCTGAACCTGGTGGCGATTCAGAAGATGGATCCAAAGGTTTTTCAGAAGTGGAGGGACAGGTATGGATTTTTCTTCCAGAAGAATGTCTCTGGCAGTGGCCAAGAGGATGGATGTGGGGAGCAGTCATGAAGCCCAGAGACCTGTGAGGTGGTTGGGGAGAAGCCTGAGAAACTTAAGGCTGTGATTTGGAATGGAGGCTGCAGAGAAGGTGGAGCTAAGGAAGAGAAAGAGGAAGAAAAAGAGGTGGAGCCCAGCAGCTGTGCGGCCTGAACACAGACCTTTGCTGAGACTCCAGTATAGATTAGATTTATGTGCATCATCTCACTGGATTCTCTCCATGATTGTCATTCCCCCTTTACAGATGAGGAATCCAACTAGTAGAGATAGGTAATTCAGCCAGCGAGTTCCTGAATTGAGGCCTGTTTGCTCACACAGACCTCCCTGCTGCTCAATAATTTCATCCAAAGAGGGGATCTTGTATGGTTCACATTGGCCTCCCTGGTCTTGCCACTAACTCTAAAAGCAATACAAAGTATCAGATTTAGACAACAGGAGGGACTTCCCAAGGGCAGCAGAATGGAATAGGACTTCCTTTCCTGCTCATGTTTATGAACTCTTCTTTTTGCTGGGGGAGAAGAGTGGCTGCAGTGGGGACCTAGAATCACCAGTTCTCTGTGAACCTTGGCTGTCATTTCTCTTGGTGGTTAAGCCCTGTGTGACCCATCTTGGCTAGAACTCGGGGAAGTCCTGTGGCTTTGGCCAGGGCTGCTGGAATGGGAGTGGTGAGCCTGACCCACTGTCCCTGATTCCAGGTTGGCCCCTGGCTTTCAGGCTTCTCTGGCAGCTCTGTTTTTGCCAAGGAGGTGGAAGCCTCCCATTGGCATGAACTCCAGGGTCCCAGTTGTGGGACTGGCACCTCTGGGGTTTTTGTCACCTTGGACCATGGCAATGGAAGAACAACATACAAGGTGTCAGTGCCTAGTCCAGGTGACCTTCTGACTTCCACCAGGCTAGGCCATCCAGGATGGGCATGCTCAGGCATGTGAGGGGTGACAGGATGGTCAGGGCAGCTGGCTGTGGCCCAGCATGGGGACAAGGATGGTGATTTCTCCGGAGATGGGCCTGTACCTCGGGCTAAGTAGGGGCAGGGATTTGCAGTTTCACTGCTGACACTGGTGGTTGGGAGCTCCAGTGCCTTACCTGGAGAGAAGAGGAGTATTGCTGGGCCCCGAGGCCACAGATGCAGGGGAAGCTGGCAGGGAGGGGCTGCAGCAGGACTCTGCACATGCACATGTGTTTAACCAGAAGGCGGTGCTGGGTGGCCTTGTGCAGGCACAGCTGGACCATGCTGCAGAGAGAGGGGATGGGCTGTGCTTTTCTGCGCACCTAGAAGCATGACCCCAGGCCGGCAGAGGGGGCTGTGGTGTGGGGACTGGCATGTTATCCTGCCCACTCCCTCCTCTGCCTTTGCCACTGGCTCGCCCTGTTGTCCTTTCAGGGAGGGACCTTAGTGAAGTGGGAGCTGGTCCCAGAGGAAGGAGTGCACCTGCTACCTCCTGGGGACCGGCCTCTGACTCTGAGGGCGTGGGAAGCTCCTGAGAGCACTTGACCCTGATGGATGAGGTGTGAGGAAGGCTTTGCAGGAGGGGGGATGTTAGAGATGGAAGAGCGCCTTGGGGGAGTGGGGGGACTGAAATGTGTCATGTGCATGTACAATTGCCCTACATAATGAGTATAATCAGTATGTACTGCAAACATGTGCCAAAGAAAGAAAAGAAAGGGCCAGGCATGGGCTCAGGTGAGAATGAGGGGCGAGCTGTGGAGGTGTGTGTGGAGGCTGGCATGAGTGTGTCTGAGCTCTTTCCCCTCATTCATTCATGTCCTGGGAGTCTTCCCACCCCACCCCCACCTGAGGTGCTATTTTTGCTTCCTGTCTGTTGGCCCATCTGGGTCTGGTTCAGAGGAGATGTCTGGCCGAGGTTTGTTGAACTGGACCCAATTCTTCCTTTCTTGTCTTTGCTGTCAGCCCTAAGTGCTGAAATTACATCTTTCCCATTGGGGAATCCTCAGAATGAAAATGATGCTTCCCACATTAGACTGGATGCTCAGGGGAGGTTGGCCATGAGTCTTCCATCAGATTGGGAATTCCTGAGGGGAGTGGATATACCATCCTTCTGCATGGGGCTCCTGAGGGAGGGGACTTGTCTCCTGTACCATGCTGGGATCAGAACAGTTGTTGCCTAGGTGGTTTCCAGATGCCCGTGTCCCCACAAAGAACAGGTCTTGTCCCAAGGATGGCTTGAGTCCTAGCAGAGAGGTGGAGAATGGGGCTTGGGAGAACATAGCAGGGTGGCTGTTTCCAGAGGGCAACAAAGGACTCTTTTGTCCCAGTCCCCTCTCTCCCTCCCTCCCTGAGGGCCTGGCTGGGTCATCTCTTGGGAGACAGCCTCCTCCTTCCTGAGACCCGCCCCATCTTTAGTCCTACTTCAGAGGAACTTCTTGTTCCTGCTTGGGAGACATGAGGCCAGACAAGGCCCCCTTCCCACCCTCAGGGACTGAATCTGGCAGGCCCTACAGCTCTGTAGGACTGAGGCCACCACAGTGAGTAAGCAGTTTTTCTGCTGCCTAGGGCTGGGCAACACTCAGCTGAGACCACCAAGAATTTGGGTCTCCAGGCCCCAGAGCCTCTATCAAGCTGGCTGCTAAGACTAGTATTAGGCCAGTGGGAGGCAGGGCTTTCCCAGTGTCCCAGCTGTTCAGGTGCCATATGTGGGCCTAGGTGAAACAGGAGGTCCTTCCATGCTGGTTCTGGGCCTTGGAGTCTACAGCTGGTTCCCTGGTCTTTCCACAGTTTCATCCCATCCCCTAGCCCAGCCGTAAGTGGCAGAGGTGAGTTTTAGCAAAGCAGGGGAGGGACTGAGGATGGATTGTTGGGTAGTACCATGCCAGGAGGGTCCTAGCAAGTGCCCTCCTGCTTCCCCATCACTGCACGGCCTTGGATACACTATTCATCTACTCTGGGCCTTATGGAAGTCAGATGGCCAATGTGTGAGACTCTGCTCTGTTCTGCTAGCATGTTGGAGGTGGCCAATAATGGGAGATTGGGTTCTTTGGCCTCTGTCTCAGACCAGTGGGACTGAGATTGGCAGGGAGCAGGGTCCTCAGTAGGTTTATGATGGGTGCTAATAGCCAGGAAAGAGTTACCTTTGGCTTGGAAAAAGGGTTGAAAAGAGTTGTCCTGTGTTCCATGGGTTCAGGTCCTCCTTCACTGGCCACTTGTACCTCTTTAGTCTCATCTCTTGCCTTCTTTGGGGATTAAAAGGATCTGAGGTACCTGGTGGGTCCTTGAAGGTCATTCTCTTTGCCAGGGGTCTCCCTGAGCCTGGCTCTTTCTTTCTCCTGGAAAGCCTTCACTCTCTCCCCTCTCTTCCTTTAAGGCTCTGGGAGCATACAGGCTTCTCTGGGGTACTCCTCTGGTCCCCACCACTCCATTTGTGATCAGCATGGAGGTTACACTGTGGGTTTCAAATCTGAGCTCTGACACTTACCAGCTGGGTGATTTCAACCTGCTGTTAACCCTTTCCCTGCTGTAGCTTCCTCATCTATGAAATTGGGTTGGGGAGTTACCTTGAGGGTTAAAAATGTGGAAATGGGTATAGCTTAGAAAGTCCCTGGCACAAGTTCAGGGCCATATGAATCTTAGTGCTTAGGTCTGCCTCCTTCTCCAGGCTGAGCTCCCTTAAGGAGAGACCCTGGATGATTCTGTTTTGAGGCCCTAAAGGATGCTTCACAAGCCTGTAGCATTGTTCTCAGCACCCACTGAGGCCTGGATCACGTGTGCAGCCTCCTGCAGGAGGCCTGAGTGATCTCCAAGTGCTTTGCTGTCCTCTCTCTTGCGCACATGGGCCCCTTCTCTGTGTGGCTTCTGGTTATTTGTCCATTTGTGACATCTGCATATGAATTCAAGAACTCTCCAAGGGCACCTGGCCAGCTCTACTTGTCTCTAGCACCTGCATAGGCCTGGCATGGCACTGAACTCCATAAATATTTGTTCAGCCAAGGAAGTTGAATGTAGGTGGTTGACTGGGAGAAGATAAACTGGGCTGTGGGGGCAGTGTGATTGGTAAGGATGGTGGGCCAAACACTGCAGAGTGTGTGGTGGTGCAGCACTGTGATCCTGGCACTGAGGAGGCTGAGGCAAGAGGATAACTGTAAATTCAAGGCCAACCTGAACTACACAGGGAGACCTTGTCGCAAACCAACCAACCAGCTAACCAATCAACCAACCCAAACCAGCCAATCAAATGAAACCCCAAACCAAACCAAACCAAACCAAACTACTGCAAAGTAGCTAGAGCCACAAGAATTAGATTAGTGTGGGGCCGGTGAGATGGCGCAGTCTAAAGCACCTGCTTAGGAAAGCTTAGGCAACTGCAGGGACCGAGGTTCAATCCCTGGCACCACATGCTACGCCAGCCCCACCCTCAGGGCAGGCTGAGCCAGTCATAATTAAAAAAAAAAAAATAGATTAGTGTTTGTGGCTCAGAGGTCAGAGTTCAGGGGATGAACAGTTTTTCTCTTGCTTGGGGATTGTGTTTTCTGACAACCAGAGCTCCCTGCCATGGGATAAGGGGCTCACTGTGGCATCTGCACCTTGGCTCCTGCTGCTCTGCCTTCTCAAATCAGGCCTAATTTCTCCCCTCCTGTCCAAATGCTACTTCTTGAATGAGTGCCAGGGAGCCGTCCTCACTCTCCTGGCCTCCAGGGGGTGGGCTCTGTTCACCACTTCCAAATGCACTCATTCCCTGAGCTTTTCCTGATCTGGATCCTGGCTGGGTAGGGAGTCCCCTCCCCAGGCTGGACCTCTGGGTCTGTCTCAGGTATACCAGTGTGGTTTGACCTTGCCCAAGGAGGGGACCATGGCTTCCGGTGGCCCATGATGATCAGGGAGCTCTTTGTGCAGCTGAGAAGCCCTTCCTTGGGCAGTAGAGTCCAGAACTCTCCATTGAGTTCCCACTGGCAAGTGCTTAGAACCATTTAATTATGGGGGCCAGGATTCTGGGCACTGGATCCAGCAGGCTGCGGTCATAATCAGCTAATTAAACCACCCAAGAATTGCTTGTTGGCCCAGCAGAGTGGAGGGGAGGGAGTCAGGTGGCGAAAGGGGGAGGCTCAGACCTGGTCTGGCTGTGGGGAGCTGGGAAAGAGGCTGGGCGTCAGGGAGAGAGACAGGCCCAGAAGGGCAGCCTTCTGGGAAGAGCACCCAAGCAAGCTTGGAGCTAGGGGCCCACTTCTCCACTGTCCTTCTGATACCATGCAAGTTGCTTCTCTTCAGGCCTCAGTTTCTCCATGTGTCAAGTGTAAAGTGGGAGCAGTGGTGGCCTGGAAGATCTCCAGGACTTTCGTATCATTTTACAGTAGCAGCTGCCCTCAGCAGCAGCCTGTGCTGTGCAAGGGTCTTGGCCTCCCTCTGGGAGGGCAGAGGTAGCTGATCCACCAAGATGGAGCTGCAGTAAGTTAATTGGAAGGGAAGACTGGTTGGCAGCAAACCATTCACCTGCCTCCTAGTGCATTCTGTCCTTGGTCCTGACTTAATCCTAGTCCTGATTTCAGGACTCTCCTGAGATTCCTGAACTAGAGTCTTCAGGAGAGACTGTTGAGTGCATAGGGCGGGAGCAGAGGCTGAGGATGGAGTATGGATTATAGAGTCGGCCTCAGTGTTGCTGTCAAGCTCTATTACTCACGGTTCCCGTGACCTTGGTCAAGAATCTTAGATTCTCTGAGCCTCAGTTCATCATTTGGGAAATGGATTTCATACTACATGCTTAATGTATAGGATTGCTTGGGCAGGGGGTTCAGGGCTTGAGCCTTACTGTTTTCTGGGCCTGGGACTGGATGTCAGCTTTTGCCTTCATACCTCTGCCCTTTGCCCGTCATCTGACCAGGACATGTGTGTACAGCTTCTTGTTATTTGCACACTTACAGGTGGCTGTGGGCAGAGGAAAAGCTCAGAGATGGAAATGGCAGGAAAAGGAAGGGAGACTGCCCAGGCCAGGCCAGCAATGCTGTGCTTCAAGGCCAGTCCCTCCTCCTTTGGGACCTCAGCTAAAGCAGATTCTCTAGAAGGAAGTGGGAGAGTGGGCAGACAGAAGCCCAGGGAGGTTGTGGAGGAAGGGCCTTGGCATCCCAGCCCCAGGCCTCTCCTTTGCCCCCGCCTGCTGGGTGCAGAGCCCAGAGCCTGGTTTTCTGCCAGGGAAACCAGCCGGCTAATGTTTCACACACTCAGAAAACAACAGGCTTTCCTGGTTCCCAGCCCCTAGCAAGAGTGCCTGTGGCAGAGGTCCACACAGTCTGAGGCAGACGCAGCAGATGAGGGAAGGAGGCACCGCCCCTCCCCCAGCCTCTCCAGCCTTCATGCAAACCTTGGGCTGTGACTTGCTGGGGCCTCTGACTTTAAGGAAGCTGGTTATATAAGTCAGCAGGATTCCCTCCTTCTTCCTCCTCTCCTCTCAGAGGGGCTGAGGAGGAGGAGGAGGAAGAAGAGGAAGAGGAAGAGGAGGAGGCGGCAGCAGCAGCAGGAACTGTTTTGCTCAGAAACCCTGGGCCCAGCAGGTCATGGTGACCATCCCCCTGCTGGGATGGTGGTCAGGCTGCCCACGCACTTTGGGGGAAGCTGCATATGCTGCCTCAGTGCAGCTCTAAGCACTGCTTCCTCCCACGCCCCTGGGAGCTGAGCTGCAGAGGGAGAAGCTTCATTAGAGGAAACAGGCCACAGTCCTGAGATAATTTGCCTACAAACTGCTCCCAGAGGGGAGCTGGTCTCTCTGCAGCCGCAGGAACAAATAGCCAGCATTTTTCAGTTTGATCCATTCAATTTCACAAACATTTGTCCAGTGCTGGCTTGGTACAGGGCTCAGATCTCTACTATAGCATATCCCTAAAGTGGCCCAGCCTACCACAGTTCCTGGTGGAAAGGTGCTGTAAGGATCAGCTCTGCCACCCAACTCCAGACCCTTTCTCTGAAATTGGGATCCTGGTCTTGGATCATTGTGACTGACCTGGAAGGCAGCTTGCCTGGGGCCTTGAGACTAGGAGTTTTCAGGGTTGATTCTACCCTTTCTGTTAGCTCATCTCTGATGCCCAAGAGTTTCTGCTGCCCAGGGCTTCCTGTGAACAAAGCTTTGTCCATGCATTTGCTACATCTATCTTAGACACCTCAGATATGAAAGGAAGCAAATAAGTCTTGTTTTTTAAAATGTATTTAGGGTCTTACCACACAGGTAGGACTTGTAGTGATTCTTCTGTTTTCAGCCTTCCAAGTGCTGGGGTTACAAGTGTGCGCCACCATGCCCAATCTCAATCACCGGCTCAGTGCACCCCGGGGGTGGGGCCAGCACGGCACTCTGGGAATTGAACTGTGGCTGCTGCGCTCTATCTAAGCAGGTGCTTTAATCCACTGAGCTATCTGGCTAGCCCAGCAAATAAGTCTTGACCCTCATGTACTCATATATTTTGAGGAAGACCAAGTAGTAGGAAGTAGTAGATGATCACCACAAGCTGTCAGGAGGGAGGTAAGGGGAACAGTTTATACAGGGGAAAAACGAACCCAAGTTGAAGGTTCAGAGAGAGCAGCTCAGAAGAGGAGCCCACAGGCAGGCTTCGGAAGGTGCAGTTGATGAAGTCAGAGGGGAGACGTATCAGGGCGGCATCTGGATGCAGGCCTTCATCCAGAACTGTTTCCTCAGTAGACTGGAGACTCCTCTCAGGGGTAGGCACAGTGTCAGACACTGGCCTCATGAAGAGTCTTGGGAACGTGGACCACTCAACAACAATAGCCACAACTAGCGCCTAAGGTGGAAAGTGAACGTCCTTTCCAGTGACATCAAGGGGAGTGATTTGGTGGGAGAGAAAATAAGGCAGGTACTGTCTCTCTAAAACACTGGGTTTATGTTTTCCATTGGAAACCAGATCTGCCCAGGGCCTGCTCTGATGGAGGGCAGGGAGATTGCAGAGCTTCTCTGTCACAGCAGGTTATGCAGAGGGCTGATGCCTCCTTCCAGGGGAGCCAGTGAAGTCCCCAGTTCATCAGGCTGTGGGCTGGTAGCCACATGGCCCCGTGCTGGTCTGTACATGTTGGAAGGCTGTCTTTGGGGACAGTGAAGCACATGTTGTGAAGCAGGGCATGGGGCCAGGATCCTCACTCTCCCCTACCGGTAACTGCGTGTCTGTGAAGTTTTCATCCCCTGGGGAGAATCCTTCCTTTACGGTGTTTGTGCTAATGAAAGCGCCCAGCACATTAGCAGGTTCATCAGGTGGTTGGCAGTTTCATGGGTCTTTATTATCCCAGGGCATTGGGAAAAACATAGAGCTATTTAGAAACTCAGTAGATTTTTTTTTTCCTTTTTGCAACAGATTTAAAATAAATCTAAAGGGGCCAGGGAGATAGCTCAGTGGAATAAGTGCTTGCCTGGCAAGTACAGGGTCCTGAGTTCAATCCCCAGTCCCCCCTCACCCCAAAAAAATCTAAAAATCACACTGATGATGATATGTTGTAATCAGTGCTCAACATGCACGTAGTTCTCCCTGTCACATGGGGAGCCTGCCTGTGTGCAGCAGCCATTCAGTGAGTGGAATGAGCCCAGCCAGCCGGCCCTGATGTCCACTGCTTTGCAGAGTATGTGTCTGTCATAAGAAGAATGTTCAGGCTGGGCGTGGTGGTGCACACCTGTAATCCCAGCAGTTGGGAGGCTGAGGCAGGAGGATCAGTGTGAGTTCGAGACCAGCCTGGGCTACAAAAGTGAGCTCAAGGCCAGCCTGAACTGCATAGCGAGACACTGTCTCAAAAAGACAAAAATAAGAATAAGATGGGCATTCAATGAGCTTAACCTCAGCCAGGTCACGGACTGACCTGCCTTCCTGCTGCCTCCATTTGGACATAGGGCTGTGTCTTAGTTACTTTTACTCATTGCTGGAACAAATACCTGACACTCAAAATAAAGGAAGGAAAGGTTTATGTAGCTCACAGTTGCTGGAGGTTTCAACCCATATTCAGCTGGCCTGGGGGCTGAGTGGAACAGGGCAGAGAGCATCCAGTTCATCATGACAGAGGTAACAGGCCAACCAGGGTGCAGAGAGCAACAGCAACCGTCTGTCTCTCTGTCTCTCTTTATATTACATTCAGGCTCTCTGCCATAGCCTATCCACCTTAGGCCACACCAATAATCCCAGCTATACTCAGTCAGATAACTCCATCAGTACTAAAACTCATAATCCCAGTGGATCAAGAATCAAGTAATCCCGGCAGTACTCAGACTCATAGTCCCATCAGTACTAGAACACATAATCCCAGTGGATCATGACACAAGTCTCAAACTCTAGAAGTCCCCGCCCCATGATTTCATAAGGCTTTGGGGGGATAACTAGACATAAACCATAACAGGCTGGGTCATGGGTGCACTGAACTCCTTCGCCTAGAAGAGAGTCCTACCCTCAGGAGGCCCCAGCTTCGAACACCCAAACCAGATGGTGGTGGAGATGAGCCTTCTTTCTGGTTCACTGCCACTGGAACAGTGGGACCTGCTTAATTGACATCCCAGTTTTGGCCTGGATTCTGACAACAGTTTTCTCATGCCTATCCCTGTGTTCAATCTAAACTCTTTGGCCTTTGTACACGTGTGTGTGTGTGTGTGTGTGTGTGTGTGCACGTGCATACATCTTTGTGATACTAGGGACTGAACCACTGAACCCAGAGTCTTCACAGTGAACTACATCCTCAACCTCTTTCCTGCCCTTCAAGGCAGTCTCTCTCTAAATTGCCAAGATACCCAGGCTGGGTTCAGATTTATGATCCTGCTGCCTCAACCTCCCAAGGTGCTGAGATTATAAGCCTCCTTTTATTTCGAAATCACACCTGACCCTATGTGTCCTTCCTAGCTTGAAATGGATCAGTTGGTCAGGAGTGGTGGTACACATCTATAATCCCAGAATTTGGGAGCCTGAGGCAGGAGGATCACTTTGAGTTCAAGGCCAGCCTGGGATACAAAGTGAGTTCAAGGCCAGCCTGAATTACGTAGTGAAACCCTGTCTCAAAAACCAACCAACCAACCAACCAACCAACCAACCAATCAACCAACCACCCACCCACCCACCCACCCACCCAACCAGTTACTTTCCATCTTTAGAGGAGATTTCACATTTCTCAGGTGGCCTTGGAGGCCCTTTACCATCTGTCCCCAACTTCCTTCCCAGCTCCTCCCTACATGCAGCTGCACTTTGACTGCACTGACTTCCCTGGATATTCCTCCATGGCCATTGCCTTTGTTCAAGTCCATCTTTTTTTTTTTTTTTTTTTTTTTTTTTTTTTTTTGAGACAAGGTCTCGGTATACAGTTCATGCTGGCCTTGAGCTCACTTTTGTAGGCCAGGCTGGTCTTGAACTCACACCGATCCTCCTGCTCAGCCTCCCAAGTGCTGGGATTATAGGCATGTGCCACCACGCCCTGCCCCAAGTCCATCCTTTTTTAACATTAACTTAATTAATGAATTAATGGTATGTTTGCTTTGTTTGGAGACAGGGTCTTGCTGCATAGCTCAGGCTGGCCTTGAACTCTTTTTTTTTTTAAAATGCTCTCCTGTAAACTGTATGTATGTATGTATGTATGTATGTATGTATGTATGTATGTTGTGGCTGGCTCAGCCTGCCCTAGGGGGGAGGCTGGCGCAGCGTGTGGTACTGGGGATTGAACCATGGTCCCTGTGGTTGCCTAAGCAGGCGCTTTACACTGCTGAGCTATCTTGCGGGTCCCGGCCTTGAACTCTTGACACAGTCTCACTGCAGTCATAGCCCAGGCTAGCCTGGAGCTTGCAGCAGTCCTCCTGCCTCAGCCTTTCATGTGCTGGGATAACTGTTGCTACCATGCCTGGGTTAAGGTTAAAGGCACCGGAGAGAGTTCAGTGGAACATCTGCCCTAGGCACCTGCTGTGGGCAGGAGCCTTGCCTGGCTTGCTGCTCTCTACCCCCCGGAGTGAGTAGCGCTTCACGCTTCCTTCGCAGCTTGCAAGCCTTCTGGTGACACTTGGTACACTGGCCAGCTACTGACAAGTCAGCTTCCTCGGCATCTGGTAGGAGCTGGCACTGTTGGAGCCAGACAGGGGTGGAGAGTGAGTCAGGGAGGGCTCCTCCGGAGGAACTGAACCCCAGCAGCTGGCCCAAAGCAGAAGCACTTTTTCCCTTTTCCCAGTTCCTTCCTGATTCTGTGCTGAAAAAAGGCAGATAAAACTGACTCTGTGTGTGTGTGTGTGTGTGTGTGTGTGTGTGTGTGTGAGACAGGGTCTTGCTGTGCAGCTCAGACTGACTGTGAGCTCACATTGTTGCCCAGGGTATTTTCCTACCTCAGCCTCCCAAGTGCTGGGATTACAGGAGTGCACCACCAGACCTGGTTTGCAAAACTGACTTTTAAAAGGGAAATGCATACATTTTAAATTGAGGGTTGGGTTCTTCTACCCTGGATATGATTAAAAAAAAAAATAGATCTCTCTCCTGTCTTTTTGTCTTCCCTTACTTTACGCATTTCTTGAATACCTAGGTTGTGTAGACACGGGCTTCAGAAATGAATAAAATATGGCTGTGTATGTTCTCTTATCTAATTAATATTCATGCTGGAGCTCGCTCTTACCTTTATGCTTCACTGCATAGGAGTTCAAGTCCTGAGTCACGGCAGCCTTCTGGGTCCCTCCTTCTGTCCCTTCTACTCCTCTCTCTTACTCTCCCTTCCCCTCCCCTCCCCTCCTTTCTTCTCTCTTTCTTTTGAGAGAGGATATCATTATAGTAGTCCAAGCTGGCCTCAAACTTGCAGCAATCCTCCTGCCTTGGCCTCTCAAGTTTTCTGATTACAGCCATATGCCATCAAGCCTGGCTAGTTTCTTTTCAGATCAGTACTAGGGAATGAACTCAGGGCCTTGTGTATGTTAGATGCAGAAGCAAACTAATGCTTTATGCCTTAGACTTTTAAAAAACTTTATTTTGAGACAATGTCTTATTACTATTCCCATCCTGGCCTTGAACTTGTGACCCTCCTGCTTTACCACGGGGTCAGTTTCTCATGTGTGTCATGAAGGCGGTACTGTTGTCCTCACAGGGTAGGGTGGGTTCTCTGTGTGAAGAGCTGAGCAGGTGTCCGTGGCAGTGGTGTATCACTGAGTGGAAGCTACCTTCAGACAGTGACCATGTCCAACTCATCAGTGTGCCCTTGGTGCCCAGGGTAGGGCCAGCGCATGAGGGAGACCACCCACCCTAGTCTTCTGGGACTCAGTCCTGCAGCCTAGGAAGGCCCTCAGCTCAGTCCTGGGCACCTCAGACAGTGGGCCCACCTGTGGCACCTTTCCATGAAGGTCTTCCAACTAGGATGTTAATGAGTTAATCGTTATAGCAGGGCAGAGGTGGACTTGGATGAACGAGAGCAAGCTTTGGACACTGGCTTATGGGGTCACAGGGGGCCTTGTGAGAGGCAAGGTGGCAGAAGCATCAGGAGGCCCAGGAGGTGGCCAGCAGGATGTGGGAAGTGCAGGTGGGGTGCAGGGAAGATGCAAGGTCTTGGAGTCTGGAGGGTGATTGCTCTGAAACAGGGTTCCAGCCTGCGAGCGCAGAGCTTCCTTGGCCACACCCAGAAAGCAGGTTGTGGTGGATTCTCTTCCCAGGAAGGCCTGAAGGGAGCCCCCAGCTGCTCCTCTGCTGAGCACCTGCAGCCCACTCACTCTCCAACTCCAGGCCTTCCAGTACCTTTTTAGTTGTCCTCTTCAGCTGCGATGACCCTGGAGGAGGCCTGGCCGGGAGGTGGGAGAGTGGGCATCAGACCTGTACTCAGAATCTGAGTCAAGCTCTCCTCAGGTGTCTATGTGATGTCATTTGTGAAAAGCCCCTTGGTATATCTAGTACATAATATGTGCACAGCAAGTGCTGTGCCTTGTCCCCTTTTATAAAAGAAGAACTTTATTGTTCTGTGTACTGCATAGCCCTGCTCTGTGGGCCAAGTGAAATATGGGATGTGGGTGTGCTTGGCGAACTGTTGTCATAACCTACAGTTGCTTATTTTCTTGGGGGGGCGGTGTTTCTTAGTAAGGCTGCACCTGCTGGCCCCAGGATCCAGGCACAGGTGTGGGCTGACCCTGCCAGCCCAGGCATGAAGGATCTTCTGGGATGTGCTCCAGGGTTACAGAGAAACTAGCATTGCTGCACATATGAGAAGCAGACCCAACCTGCAGGTCCTGGATGTGGATGAGCTCAACTGCTTCTGAAGCCACGGAAGGAGAAGGAAGACTTGGACCCTTTGGATCGGAGGAGAGACCATGGAGCCTCTTCTGTCTGTTGGGCTGGGGGCAGGGCCTTTGTGAAGGCGGGTGTGCAAGGATCGCCTCTGGGCCCTTCCTCCAGTCCCGAGACAGATTCACCTTCAGCTTCAGTCCCTTCATGCTCCAGAGGCGTCCCCTGGCCTGGCCATGTGTCCTTGTGTCCTTGTGTCCTCGTGATCAGTGGTTTTGTGAAATTTGCAAAAAAAGAAGCTATTTTTATTTATTTATTTAAAATGGGTTTCCAAACTACAAGCTTTGTGGCCACTAGCCTGGCAGGGCAGGTCCAGAGTGGTCCGTTGTGCTGGGTAGTTAGTGCCACGTCTACTGCGTGTCCCCAAGAGCCCTCATCCTGCAGCAGCGTGGATCCCTCCCTATTGGGGCAGGACCTGAAAGGCATCTGGGGGAGCCAGTCCTGGGCCAGGCTGGGCCTGCAGTCTCTGCTGCTGTCTATATAGATGAGATTAGAAAAGACTTCCCTAGCCTCATTCTTTCGCTTCTGCAGAATGAAGATAACACCCACCCTTAGGTGCGAAGCTCTCTGGGACTCAGGAATATGGATGCACACAGGAACTGCGATGGGATCTGTTCTGCTGTCTAGTTACCTGCTTGGGGTCGTGCCTGGGGCTGGGTGATGGGATTACAAGCAGTGGAGTACAGCCAACATCCAACTGAGACCTCCTGGCGGGGGTGGGGGATGGGTGGTAGTCTCCATTGACCTTTCCTGCTCTTAGGGCTGAGCGAAGAGTCAGCCTGGTTTCGTGCCTGAGAGCAGCTTCCGGGGTAGGCTGGGTTGACTTTTCCTGCTCAGAAAGGAGACCAAGCCAGCAGAGAGTGCTGTGACCACTGCAGTTGGGGTTGGAGAGTAGTTCAGTGGCCGCAATGCCTTGCGCCCTGTCCTTCCCCAGCATTGCCTTCAGAGAGGACAGGGAGGGGAAGACTGAAGTGGGTGTGGGGTGCAAGGAATGAATGTGGATTTGGGTGTCAGACTAGGTTTCAAATCCCAGCGCTACTGCTTGTCATGTCTGTGGTCAAAACAGTTATATAATCTTTCTGAACCTCAATGTTTTATCTTTATTTATTTATGTTTGGCTTTGTCTTTTTGTGACAGGGTCTTGCTATACAGTTAAGGCTGGCCTTGAGCTCACTTTGTAGCCCAGGCTGGTCTTGAGCTCCCAATGATCTTCCTGCCTCAGCCTCCCAAGTGCTGGGGTTACAGGTGTGCGCCGTCATGCCTGATCTCTCATCTTTAAAAGGAGACAATAATATCTTCTCTCCACCCCTATAGTGTTAAAATAAGGCTTAAATCAGATTATGTAGAACTTAACACAGTGCCTGACACAGTAGGTGCTCAATAAATACTTACCCTGCCCTTGCCTGTACTTTGACCTATTGTTTGCCCCTCACTCCCCATTGGCTGTGGGCTCCCTGGGGGCCGAGGCTGAGAGTTTTGTTCAGCTGTCTTGACCTTCCCCAGCCTAGTTGCACGCAGAGCCTTTGAGACACCTCAGATTGGTAGGCAAAAACTGCACTGGCCCAAAGAAAAGACTGTCTCATTTTAGCTGGACACTTGCCTGCTACATACCTACTATGCGCTCTGCCAGGGGACTGCTGTGTGTTCTTTGCTCTGAAGAGTTCTAGAGCTCACTGTGGGCCTTGCAGTGTTTCTCGAGACAAACAACTTTGTAATTCTTTTCAGAGCTCCAGGCAGCCCCTGTAATCAAATCATCATTTGTGAGGTCTGACATCTGCTTCTCCCCACTGGAATGCAAGTGCTGCAGGGACTGTGTCGCCAGGTTCTGGGGCCTGGCACCACAGGCATGCACACATATTTGCGAAATGCATGGCTATCTTCTCTTCCTTCTCTGAAGTCAGACCTGATTCCCTTCCTGGTCCACTTTCTAGCAGGGCGCGTAAGGCCCCTGCTTCTCCCAGCTTCAGTTTCTTTATGCGTCAACAGGGGAAAGAGCTGAGCCAGATAAAGCCAGTGTTTAGCTGGGCTTGGAACAAGGTATACGTGCTGTGAGGCCAGCAGCTGTTTTTCACATTATCTCCCAGGGTCCTTCCTCTCTGACCTTCTGAGTGCTGTCTGCCTCTGGCTGGGAGGAACCCAGAGAACATTCTATCCCTAGCAGACCCTCCCTCCTAGCCTCACAATGGATTTGGAGCTCTGTGTGCAAACTGTTTATGTTTCTCTGGCAAAGTTTATTACCCAGGCTGGCCTTCTGCAATTAATTACTAGCAGAGCAAATGGCTTGTCCTTGGGAGGCTGGGCTTGGCATAAACATTTACATACGGCCAGGGGCCAGCTCAGGGGCTGGCTCTTCATCCAGCCTTTGGAACCCAGATAGAGGATTAGGGTGGTTCAGAACGACTTTCCTTCCACTTGGACTCCTCTGAACCTTGGAGGTACAGGCGAGTGTGTGTTCCCTTTCAGTTCTGAGGCTACCCAAGTGCAGTCCCCAGTTGCAGCTGAGCAGAGTTAAGCTGTTTGTCCGAGGCCACACAGCTTGCAGGAGTGGCAGGACTTGAAACCAGACAGCTGCTGTGTAGACTAAAAAAGGGACTAGAAATTGGGAAATTGGCAAGAGATTTTTCATTAAATGTATTTGTCATGTGGGGAGGGGCTCTGAGGAGGTGGTGGTGACCATCTCCACACAGAATGCCAGAAACACCCACGAGATGGTCCCCTTAGCAGGGAGAAGGTGGTGGTCTGTTGAATTCCTCGGGGCCATAACCATTCCATCTCATGCAAAGAAGTGCTTGAATGGTAGCGACTTCAACACAAGGGCTCTATAAAGTCAGCTCCCTGCCCTACCCCATGAATTCTACACAGGTAGAACTGGGACCAGAAGTGTTTCAGATTTTGAAATATTATGTATAAAGAAATATCTTGGTCATGAGACTAAACATGACATTCATTTATGTTTTTTTGCATGTGCCCTATACACATGGTCTGAAGATAAATCTATACAGGACTTTTAGCGTTGCCTGTGTTTTGGCTGAGGCACATCATGTGAAGCCAGATATGGAATTTTCCACTTGTATCATTGTATCAGTGCTCAGAAAGTTTTGGATTTTGGAGCATTTTGGATTTTCAAACGAGTGGTGTTCAGCCTGTCCAGGGAGGATTGGTTCAAGGTCATAAAGCAGGCAGGGGTAGTGGAGACTCCTGACTGTGCCTTTTCTGGTGCATTTGTGATTGAGAGGTACCTCACTAACAGCATGGGACCCCGTCAGTAGCTGAGCCACTCCCATGGCCCTCCTCTGCAGGGCTCCAGAGTTCAGATAGCTTCCAACCCTGCCATTCCTGCTTAACAGTCTTGCTGGGCAGATCTCTGGAGCCATCTGCTGGAGGCCATCTCCCTCCTTGCAGAGAGGAAAGGAGCTGGGTTGGGCTGCCTGTACATGCCTTTGACAGATGTGCCTGGCCCCTGGCCCTGGACCCTGGAACCCCTAGGCTAGGTAGGACTGTACCCCCACCTTGGGCCTCTGGCTTCAGGCTGGAGTGGAGTTTGGGGTTCAGTTTAAATCCTCTACATGACATTGTCAGCACCTTGCTAAGGGCAGAGCGCATGGAAACTAAGGCCTGAGAGGGTCAGTATGTGAGGTGAGAGAGTGTTGGCGGGATGCCACATAAAGGAAGGCAGTGTCATTTGGGAGGCAGGAGGTTTTGGCCCACGTTACCACGCGTACCACAAATAAACTTCTGTGCTATTTTTTTTGGATGAGAACAAAAGAGCAGTGCTGGTTCCTGGGGCTGGGGTGAAGAGGACCAGGTAGCACCTGACTGACTACAGTAGCCTTAAGCTGGGAACAAGTGGGCTACGGGTCCACCGTGGCTGTGTGGATAGACACACCGTGGTCTGTTCATGCCATAAAATTTTAAAAAGTAGTACTGACTCATGCTGTAAAGTCGATGAACCATGAAAAGGTTATGCTAAGTGAGAGAAGCCAGGTATGAAAGGTCATGTATTATAGGGGATAATTTATGTGAAATTTCTTTTTATTTATTTATTTTTTGAGCTTAAAAGCAGAATATTTGTTGGGGGAAAGAAAACTTCTGTCTGAGAGAGGGACAGAAGGGAGACCTGAGCAGGTTGCCCCCGTATTTATTTTTAAAGAATGTGAAATGATTTTTAAAAATAGAAACAATATGAAATTTCATTAAACAAAATAATAGGAATTATTTTCTAATTAATTAATTAATTAATATCTTTTTGAGACAGGGTCTCTCTATGCAGTTCAGGCTGGCCTTGAACTCACTTTTGTAGCCCAGGCTGGTTTCAAACTCACACGGATCCTCCTGCCTCAGCCTCCCAAGTGCTGGGATTACAGGTGTGCACCATCACACCCAGCACAAAATAATAGGAATTTGACAATGGGCATAATGTTATCTTCAGGGTTGGGGAGATAGTTCCGTGGCACAAGTGTCTGCCTGGCAAGTGCAAGGTCATGAGTTTGAACCCCGGCCTCCCCCCCAAAAAAAATGTTATCTTCAAATTAGTTATTTAGGTTACCACATAGAAACCTACAGATGTGCAGAGAATATGCAGAGAGAGGAATCTGCATAATGCTATTGAGATAGTATCTAATGTTTTGGGCAGTCTAGTGCTTCAGCTTTGATGTAGTCTTTCAAGCCCCAGAAAGTCATAGCCTCTGTCTCCAAGCTCATTCCCAGCTGGTAGCATGGAGTGTGGAGCATTAGCTCTTCATCCTGTCCCTGTCTTGACCTGGCTCACATTAAGCAGCAGCAGATGTAGGTTACCAGGGAAACACACAGACCACCTTCAAAGACCAACACCTCAGCTAGACCAATGTACATTGCTTAAGGCCAATTGAAAGGATAAGCAGAAGTCTTAGCAGCTCTGTACGTAGCAATACAAGGAAATGGGATCAGGCTCAGTCAAAATAGAGATAAGTCGCTCTTCCTTCAAGGAGAGCTGGTCAGGTGGTCCTCCACAGGTGGGCCAGCATGGCACATCAGGATTGAACGCTGGCCCCTGCTCTGCCTAAGAAGGTGCTTTAATCTGCTGAACTACCAGGCTGGCCCAAGAAATTATTTATTTTTTTTATTTTTCTTGCAGAACTGGGGATTGAATTTAGGATACTTTGCTTGCCAGGCAGGTGCTTATTCCACTGAGCTATCTCCCTGGCCCTGAAATTCTTTAAGTGGTTAATTATATGCTAGGTGAATTTCACCTCAATATTTATTTTTAAAAATTGATAGTGCAACTGTCAGCCTTTGTCAGGAGGTGGTATGGTTGGAATGAAGGTGGGAGGGAGAGGCTGTTGGGGAAAGGGTGAGGTGGCTCGAGAGGCTGGGCAGGGCAATGAGGCAGGATGGGGTGGTCTGGCAGAATGGTTAAGAGCAAGGTTCTTGAATAAGTCCATTTTCTGTTACTGTAACAGAATGCCCAAGGCTGGATACCATATAAGGAAAAGAGGCTTATTGAACTCACAGTTCTGGAGGCTCAGGAACATGACATTGGCAAGCACTAGGCTCTGGTTAAGGCCTTGTGATGTATGGCATCATGGCAGGAGCAGGTCTGACAGGTCATATGGTGAGATAGGAAGACAGAGGATGACTCAGGAGTAGGTCTGAGAGGTCATGTGGTGAGATAGAAAGATAGAGGATGACTCAGGAGCCAGGCTTGTTTTTGTAACAATCCACTCTACTGAAACTCACAGTATCACGGGAGCTATCTTAAACTCCTGCGAAGGCGGCGCCTGCAGTGACCTAACCACCTCACACTAGACCCTTCTCTCCATGTTCCTCCCCTCCTTTCTCCCTTCCTTCTTCCCCTACCCCTCCTTTTCCTGTGCTGCTGGTTGTGGGGATCCAACCCAGGGCCTTGCACAGGCTGAGTGGATGCTCTGCCCTTGAGCTACATCCCCAGCCAGCCAGCGACACCTCTTAAAGACTCCGTCCCCTCTCCCCACAACCACCCTGGGGCCTGCTTCCTACACAGAAGCCTGTGGGGGACACACCAAAATCACAGCCAGGCCATAGCCATTCTAGAATGAGATGGCCAGGGCTTGGAGCTGTATGGCCTTTGGCTTACTGTTTATGCCCTTTTCTTTTAGCTTTCCTGTCTCTAAAACAGGAATCACATTTTCACTGCGGGAACCTTAATCTTTTATTATGGGAACCTTAAAGCATTCGTGAGTAGCAAGTGAGTTACTGTTTATAAAGTGTTTGGCACAAGAAAGAAGCGCATATTAGCTGTTGTTACTAGCATTCATTCACGTTTTTATTTATTTGTTCATTTGCTGAGCACCCACACAGATTCAGGCCCTGTGTAGGAATCTGGAGATGCAGCTGCATCATGACTCAGTGCCTGCTCTCCGAAGCTCCCTAACATCCTGCTAGTCAGCCCTGCGCAGCTTCCTCCTCACAGCACCTGCAGCTTCAGCTGTTAATGAAAGTGTTCGTCACCTCCTGCCACTTCACAGCCCTATGAACAGGGACTGCTTCCTTTTGGGACCCGACAAAGCTTCTTCATGGTACTTGAAAATACAGCAGGCTTGGTGCCCTAGACAGGTGGGGACCTAAGGCTAAGCCCTGGGCCATGGTTTCCCTACCTGCTATGAAGAGGTAGGGCCGGCTGAGCTCAGGGTTCTCCCAGTGTTTCCTGACCACCAGACTTCGTGCTGCACGTGCCCAGAGACTTTGCTGTGTGTGTGGGCACTGGCAGGGTCAGGCCAGAGGGCCCTGGGGCTCGAGGTCAGAAGGGCTCACAGAGGTTCCTGGCGGGCCTGAGAAGTACTGGGATGTGCTGTAGATGGGGTACCCAAGCCTACTTGGGGAGGGGCTTTAGTGGTTTCAGGCCACACTGGACCTTAGCAGGACCTGGAGTTCACTAGGCTGTGCTGAGGTGAGCTGGAGGTGTCTAGTCTGTTGTGATTTAATTTATGGTAGTTGGGGGTGGCATTGTAGGTAACCAGAGTAGGAATTGGGGTGAGGATAGGGGACAGGGCCCTGCCTGATTATTAGCCATTTAGGCCTGGGCTTCTGCCTACTTTGGGCATGGCCATCCGTGGGTGGCCTGTCCTATCCTCTCCCCACCCCTTTACAGTCATCCAGGCTCAGGGTGTGACATCCACTCTCCTGGACCAAAACAAATAAACAAACACAAACTACCTCCATCTTCTGTTTCTCCTCTCTCTGTCACCCCTCTATATTTCTGTGTTTTTACTTCCCTAGTGCCACCTTCATCTAGCCAGCTCTAGCTGTCCCCCAGCTCTGACAGCCAACACATATGCACAGTCACTTGGCTAGAAGTTTCTTCCCGTGCATGCCCAGCAAAGCCTTCCTTGGGTCTTGTACCTAATCTTCCCTCCCCAGGGTCTAATGCTTGCATTTCTCTAGACCCCCCCCCCACTCTGCCCACCCCACTTTGTTCTGCACCTGCTGGCTTTTCTCTCCAAGCTCCCCAGCATTTCCCAGAAATGTTCATTGGTTAGGGGATTCAGAGGCCCACTTCTCAGAATGAGCTTGACCTCTCTCTGCTCTTAAAAACAGCTACATCTTGAGAGAATACACAGTAGTTGAAACTTCCCAGAATCCCTCTTCTGTGGTCTCAGGAGGGGACTGACCTAATGAGCATGGTCATAGCAGAGAGGGCAGAGTCTAAGGAGGCAGGTGGCATCAACATCAACTGGACAAGCCTTTGGGGCTCTCAATGCCAATATGGACACCTTTTCTCCCCACCCCTCACTCCACTGTCACATTGCATGGGCTTCAGGCCTCTGTAGCAGGGCACTGTGTGGTCAGGGAGGGTCTCTTTGGATAGGGTATTCATTTATTTATTCAGCTCTTCACTAAACCACGGAATTTTACTAATTCCTCCATGATACCAGGCCCTGTCCTGAGCTCAGAGGTCATAGAGAGGTCATAGTTCCTACCTGAGGCTGTGAGGAGAGGACTTGAGTGCACAGGACAGCCAGGTAAGGGCCATTCATTCATTCACTCAGCAGGCACTCACTGAGAGCCCGTCCTGCCTCTGGGTGGTAGCGCTGAACAGAGAGGGCAAGATTCTGCCCCCTCGTGGAGTTAGCCTTCTATCTGTGAGTTCTCCAGAACACAGGAGTGGAAGCGGGGGACAGCCAGCATCCTGAAGTAAGTTGAAAAGAACTAACATATGTCTTTCAGTAGCTTTGTAAACAACAGCAGCAATAGGAAACGCTTCCCAGTCAGACAAAGAAGACTATAGCCATCACAGCAATGGTCTGTAATCTCATCCTTTAGAAAGAACATTAAAGGGCTGGGGAGATAGCTCAGCAGCTTAAACACCTGCCTGGCAAGTGCAAGGTCCTGAGTTTGATCCCTGATTAAAAAAAAAAAAAGGGAAGAACACCTAAAACAGTTTTTGTTGCTTGTCCTTTTTGCTATGTGTGTTTGTGTGCAAGTACCTATATGTCCAAACAATTCTGATTAAGCTCTATGAGATTCTGAATGCTGTGATTTCCTTGGGCAGGCCATTCACTTACAGCCTCTGTATTTGTCACTGGCCTCCCAGAGTCCCTCCCTGGATGCTCCACTGTTTGTTTAAGTGTGCCATGCTCTTGCTTGGCTTATATTATTTCGAGGATTCTTGTTCATCACCTGTACTGTGGTGTTCTGCTGTCAAGCTACCAGCTCATTTCCTGAGGTGCAGCTCTGGGGGCCACACATTCCAGATGTGGCTCCTGTCCCTTCTCCAGCTCCTCTGCATACCTTTCTATTTCCTCTTGGCCATTTGTCTCCCCTTCTTGGTAGGGAGAGGCAGGTGAGGAGGTTTCTGGCAGGCAAATCTCAGGGTGGGCTGTTGTGTTGGTTTCTTGCTACCTGACAAGTCATCCAGGAGCTTACTAGCCCCACAGAACATTCGCTTCATCATTGCTCCTGGTTTCTGAGGGTCAGGGTTTGGGAAGTGTTCAGCGGAGAGGTTTTGCTCCCATGCAGGCATAGGAGCAGAGAGCTTAGCCCTATTGTGCTAGACACTTTTTTGTTGCTGGGACAAACTACCAGCTTAAGGGAGGAGATATTGGCCGTAGTAGTCTGGCTACAAGAAAGGAACAGTATGATGGAAGGATCTGGTGGGGGGAAGCCACTCAGTTCATTGTGGCCAGGGAGCTGAGAGGGAGCGGAGGAGCCAGGAAGGAAGGTGTACTTTGTAGTCGTACCCCTAGTGACTTATCTGTTCCAAACAAAGCCCACCACCTTGTGCTATGGATTCGCTGGTGGATTAATCCACTGGTGAGTACAGTACCCTCATAACGCAGTTACTTTCTAAAAGCTCCATCTTTAAACATATAAGATGCACTGGTTTCTCTTCAGATCATGTACATCTTTTGCCTTTTAAACACGTGAGACTATGTGGGGGTGGGTGGAGCATTCTAGATCTAAACTATAACACCTGTGGTTGTTGCTGTCACCATAATAGGAGTTACTTTCACTTCTTTAAATCAATACAATCAGCTTGAGTGTACAGCACTTTCTGGGGACTACCTGTTGTTCCACATTCCTTATGTACACAGAACTGCTCATATAATCCTCACAGTAAGCTAAGGAGATCAGTTCTGTTGCTGTTTTAGTTACTTTTCTCATTTTTTTAAAATTAAATTAAATTTATTTATTTATGTTCTGGCTGGCTCAGCCTGCCCTGGAGGTGGTGCTGGGGATCGAACTGTGGTCCCTGTGGTTGCCTAAGCTTGCCTAAGCAGGAGCTTTAGACTGCTGAGCCATCTTGTCAGCCCATTACTTTTCTCATTGTTGAGACAAAATACCCAACACCCAAAGTTAGAGGAGAAAGGGTTTGTTTGGCTTATAGTTTGTGGAGGTTTCCATTCATAGTTGCCTGGCTTCAAGGCAGAGTGGCATGGCAGATGGGCATCATAGAAGGAAACAATCCATGGCAGGTAGAAGGCAGCCGTGCAGCAAAGCAGAAAATTCGTAAGGAAGCAGAAGCAGCAAGTGACAAGTGACCATCACAGCAGCCCCCTTTCTGTCTCTTATATTTTAATCAGTCTACATAGCTTTAGGGCCGTGTCTCAATTACTTTTATCTCATTGTTAGGACAAAATACCCGACACCCAGAATAAAAGTAGGAAAGGTAGTTAGCCCACAGTTTGTGGAAGTTTCAGTCCATACTCAGCTGGCTCCAAGGCAGAGCAGCACATGGCAGAGGGCAGCAGTTCATGGATGCAGAAACAGCAAAACAGCAAGAGCAGAAAGGGAGAAGCAGTGGCAACAGTGGCAGCGAGCAAACCTTTCTCCCTTCTTTATAGCTGTCCTGGGGCCATCGTAGCACTCACACCCGTAATCTTAGCCGTGCTCACACCAGCAATCCCAAGATTGGATTGTGAATGAATCACAAACTCTAGAAGCCCACCACCCCATGACTGCATGAGACCTTGGGCAGACAACTAGACACAAACCATAGTAGGCAGGTGGCCCTCACACCCTTAATCTTAGAGTCACTCCATGAATCCCAGCATCACACACGCTAGATGCAGCCACCTGCATAAAATCGTATCCATGACTGCATGAGGCTTTGGCGGGCGCACATCTAGATGCAAACCAACAGTTGCCTTTCCCATTTTACATGAGAAGACTGATGTCTTGAGGGGTTCCCTACCTAATAAACTGCAGACCCTACCTGGTCTCCCTGCTTCCACTCCAGCTTCTGTGCCCTTCCATTCTCCATCCAGCAGCCAAAATGAACCTGTGAAAGAAGGACCACATGGTGTCAGTTCCTTCCGGAAACCCTGTCTGTGTCATGATGACAAATATAATTCAGATGTCTGTCCGGGCCTGCTGGTGCCCAGGGCCTGTTATCTGCCTCTGCAGGACTCCCCCTGCCCACATTCTTGATATCTTCAGCGACTTCCACTTCTTCCCACTAGCCCTTCCAGGGCAGCCTCCCTTCTCTTGGGTCTTGGTACAGCATCCCCCCTGTAGCCTCTTTCTTAGTTGTTATGCTTCTTCTTCAGCTCCTGGCTCAGATAAAACCCTTTGGGGATGGCCTCTGTAATGCCCCAGGCTGGTGGGTCTCCATGCTGCCTTGTGGGAGCAATACACTTTACAGCACTCACTGCATCCACCCTGGGGGGCTGGGGTGCCGCTGGCTGGCTGCGGGAGATGCATGATGGCATACTCCCATACTGGTGTTTTTCTAGCAGCTTCATGTAGGTCGGGCCATTGAATGAACCTTCCATGTCATCATATGTCTGGTAACAGCCAACAGTACCTGACACATAAGAGGCACTCCGTGAATATTTGTTTAATAATAATAATAATAATAATACTAGGTGACCGACCTATGCTCTTTTAATCCTCAGAGCTGTCACCCTCATTTTATTTTATTTTTTAAAACTTTATTATTTATTTATTTATATTATGACTGGCTCAGCCTGCCCTGGGGGTGGAGCTGGCACAGCATGTGGTGCCGGGGATAGAACCGTGGTCCCTGTGGTTGCCTAAGCAAGGGCTTTAGACCGCTGAGCTGTCTCGCCAGCCCGTCACCCTCATTTTATAGATGACAGGCTAAGGAGAGGCCCTGTGGTTGATGCCCTCTAGTGAGTGGAGCTTTCACCCTGGTCAGCCTGCTTCCCTAGAGTAAGACGGTGATTGAAGACACACTCCTAAATTCCAGCAGCTTTGTGCAACTTGGAGGAGGATTGTGAAGAAGAGCACAGACTCAAGTCATCCCAGTGACTTGCTTCTTCCTTTGTGGAGGCCTGTCCTGTGTCTTGTGTCTCCTCTGAGGGGAAGACAGACATGACAGCCCTGACACACACTCTCCCCACCTCCAAGTGGGAGAACGCAAGGACTAGCGAGGTCAAGAATTTGTCCAGGACATAGAGACAGATCCAGGTCACATAGCTGTAATCCCAGCACTAAGCAGGCTGAGGCAGGAGGATCACTGGGAGCTCAAGGCCAGCCTGTACTACATAGTGAGACCTTGTCTCAAAAAAACCAAGACCAAAACCAAAAACAAACAAACAAAAAAACCAAACAGGTTTCAGGAAGCCTTTCGGGCCTTGTGCTGAGTATGTGTGTTCATGTATGTTTCTGTGTGTGTGCAAGGAGTATGGCAGATAGTGCCTTGTTTTTCCTCAGGCCCCGTAGCTCTGTCTGTCTTCTTGTGCCTGCCTGTGCCCTCCCAAGGGAAAGGTCTTCACACCTGCTCTGTCATGGACTCGAGGCACAGGCTGGCCTTTGCTTGTTAGGGAGGCCAGGTGTCTCTGCCCGTGCTCACTCCTTAGGTCCCCTGGGGTCTCCCAGGACACTTTGGGCCTTCCAAAATCTGTGCCTGAACCTGCCCTCTCAGGCCAGCTTTGCCCCACTGTTATTATTATTATTATTATTATTATTATTATTATTATTATTATTATTTTAGTTTATGCTAACCCCTGTGTTGGAACCCAGCCCAGAAGTCGGGTCTGAGGCTTTGGAAATTGTTTGGTACCTGAGCAGGGTCTTCAGGAGAGAAGATGCCAGGCAGAGCCCCTTTCCCTTTCTCCATGACCCTTCAGCTCCCATGGTTAGAGCTGGGCAGGCTTGATGCATGTGGGGCTTCCCCTACTGCACCCCAGAGCTCCCAGAAACCCCAGCCTCAGGGTCACCATCCCATCCTGGCCCTATGAGGCTCCAGCTCTTTTCCTCTTTCCATTCCTCGCAGGTCTCAGTCTGCTAGGGATTCTGTTTTGGTTGGAAGGAGGTGGTGGAGGAGTTTGCGTGTCTGGCTCTTTCCTCCTCCTCCTTCCTCCTCCTTTCCTCCCGCTTTGCCGTCAAGATGTTTCCTCTGCCAGCCTGGCTCCTGTCCAGCGCGTCCCTGCCTTGGTCAGGCAGCAGCAATCCTCTCTGCCTGGGCTTCCTTTTCCACTGAGTAGACCCTGAGCTTGGGAAAGATAGCTGCAATCCACTCCAGGGTGCCTCCTGCTCTGGGTGGGACTTGGGGCTCATTCTTTTCCTCTCGGGGCTTCTGTTTCCCAGTAGGTCCATAGCTAAGGGCACGGAGCAGGCCTTGGATTCACTTGGTAGGAATTTGGGGTTGCTTCATCCAGAATCTTCACCCCAGGCTTGAGGACAATGGAAAGCCTGCTTTCATGTCAGCACTGAAGTGAAAGAATTTGAGTACAGAATTTGAGTATGAATCCCCAGTGAAGGTCCCCCCCTTCTCTGTGCCTTTCTTCCCTGGCAGAGGTTAACAGTGTTGAAGTGGACCCACATCCTGGCCCAGTAAACGTTGGGATGAGTGGTTGGAGAAGCAGCTGGGGAAGCAGAGGGTGGCCTGACAGAGCTGCAAGGGCAGGCAGCGTCCTGAGGGAGCCCTTGCCAGGGGAGGTAGAGCTGAACTGGGCTTCGAAGGACGAGTAAGTGCTAAGCAGGCCAGGGGCGAGGGAAATTGGTGTGGGCAGAGCAGCCTGTGCAGACTCTGAAGCAGCATGTGGTGACCTGGTGCTCATAGGATGGGTGAGGAGGTGGCCATAGGAAGGTGGGAGGGAAGGCTAGAAGCGAGAGAAGTTCTGATCTGGGTAGACCCCCTCCTTCCCACTGGAACGGTGCTAAGAGATTTTCCCCTAGGCTGATCCAAGGTCTTTATGCTGCAGGTCTGGGCTCAGAGTGTGGGCATGCGGGGGTGGAGGGGACCCTGGGGCTCGTGTGGACCTGGATTTGTGCAGGTACTTTTCAAAAGATTTAGTTCTGCTCTTCTGGGTGGGTAGGTCATGGATCAGGACCAGTCAGGGCCAGCTGTTATGGGCTCAGACCAGTGTGTAAGGCAGAACCAGATCCATTTCTGGTCTCTGTAATTTCCTGGCTGTGACTCTGAATATTGACTTCTGTGTGCAACAGTGTGGTCACTGCAGTAAGGATGACAGACCCACCTGACCAGGTCACTAAGACAATTGAACAAGGTAACCTGTGTAGTTTTCATTTTCTTCCCTTCCTTCCCCACATCCCCTATCTCTCCTGCACTCCTCTCCTTACTGAGGTTGGCTCTTGGCATGGAGGTCCAAGCATCCTGAGGCCTGACAGCCCGGTTCCCATGCACCTGGGCATTGGCATCAGCATCTCTTTTCAAAATACAGCAGCTGAAGTGCGAAAGCCTAGCCCCCCTCGTACATCCTGAGTCTGAGCTCTGTGAGGAGATTTTGTCAAGCTTTCCAGGTGATTCTGAGCCTTCTGGGGAATGTGAACATCTGACTTAAGGGACCACGCCTCCAAGCATCTCAGCGGAGCAACCTGGTGTTGGTGCTGGAGCTGGGTGCTGAGGGAATGGCCCGGCTTCACGGGATGGAGAGGCCTGGACAGTTGCATGGGATCTATGCTCAGAAGGGGCCCTTGATTTGTTAATGGTCTTCTGTCTGTGTCTTGATTTCAGACAAGGAGCCCCACATTTTCATTTTGCACTGAACCTGTAAGTTATATAGCTGGTCCTGCATGCTAGTACTAACTGGGTTCCCCATTAGCTTGGTATCCTTGGGGAAGTCACTTTCCTTCTCTTCCTCATGTCCTCAGCTATTCAGGAGTGTGATAATATCTTTGCCTTGATTAGATGTGATGCCAGCCACAGCTTTCAGTATGGGGCCTGGCACAGGGATGACCTCCTGCTGCACACGCCCATGGGGGGCATGCCTCAGCCACCACCCAGACAGTGTCCTTGGCTTTGTGGAGCTTGTGGCTTTCCGTGGGATACAGCTGGCAAAAGATGCAGAGTATACCATGCTCCAGGTTATGTGCCAGGGTATCATGGGGACCTGAGCTAGTTGGCATTCACTAAAGGCTTCCCAGGGAAGTGAGTGTGGAGCTAAACTCCAGGATGCAATAGATGTGACCTGGGCTGAGGGGTGATGCTGTCTGAGCGCAGGCAGCAGTGCCAGGATGTATTTCCATGGCCACTAACGTGGATTCACAAGTCCCTGGGGAGGCGGATGGAAGGCGAAATGGATCATGGGTGCTGAAGGCAAGTCAGAGGCTGCCTTGGGCCAGTCCCCTGGTTTGCTTCCTTCCCTTCCAAAGGCCGAGACCACTCTATTGTAGAAAGGCACTGGTGCTTGCCTTGAGCTCCTGGAGCAGCTCAGAGGATGCCGTTATGGCTTGTGTGTAGATGTCTCCCAAAAGCCATTGGCCGTAGGTGGGGCTTTGCAGAGGGGCTGGATCTAGATGTGTGCTGCTAGGATTAAGGGTGTGTGATTACTCAATTAGCCTGCTGTTTGGTTTGGCATAGGAATGTGGATAATGGGTGTGAGTGCCGCCTGCCCTAAGAGGATGGGGCCTGGATGGAACATAAGGGACAGAAGGTGCCAGCTGCTGCTTGCTTTCTCGCTGCTTTGCTACTTTGCTGCCTTTCTGCCTTCTGCTCACCATGAACTCTTTCTCCTCTGTGGGCCTCCCTGCCTTGGAGCCAGCCAACTGTGGATGAAACTTCTACAAATCGTGAGGCAAAATGAACCTTTCCTCCTTGAACTTTCTTTGGAAGTTGGGTATTTTGGCTCAGCAATGAGAAGAGTAACTAGGACAGGTGATTCTTTCTTTCTTTCTTCCTTTCTTTCTTTCTTCTTTCTTTCAAAAAAATTTTTAAGAGTAAAAATAGCAGAAACAAAGATAGAAAAAAAGTAACAAGCAAGAGTACATATAGTGCAGAATTTAAAAACAAGAACAAAAAGACAGGTGGTTCTGTGAGCAAGTTGGGCAGCCTCTGGGAAGCTTGAAGACCCAGTAGTCCCTTCCCATAGGGGGTGCTTGGTGAATAGTGCCTTCTGCATTTCTGTCAGTTCAGAAGTGGGAGCCCCATTTTGGATGAAGGGTTCTTTATCCCAGACTGGCCTGAGACCAGTGCCAACACCTTCTTCAGTTGCTAGGAAAATGAGGCTGCGCCTTTGCTCTCCATGCTGAGACAAAATACGTGACTCCCAAAGTTCACCAGGAGGTTTATTTAGCTTGCAGTGGGTGGAGGTTTCAGGCTGGAGTCATCCAGCCCAAGGCAGGGTGGGGAGGCTGAGGGATACCAGTGCATGGTGGAGGAGACAGCAAAAGCAGCAAGGGCAAGAGGGCAGCAGGCCTCCTTCCGTCCCTCACACTGTATGTAGGCTACCAGCCCAGGGCGGGTGCAGCACCCACACCCACACCCCGCCCCCACTAGACGACAAAATAATCCCAAGCCCTGGATTCAGCTGTCTCCAAAAAGCCCACCTTCCCTCACTGTGTGAGGCTTTGCAGGCACATGCACACACAAACCATAACAGGCTGATAGTCCCTCTCCTAGAGATGATCAGAGAAGAGCAAGAATTATCCAGATGCTGATGGCCTAGAAGCAGTGGTGAGAGTCAGCTACGGTCCACCTCTCTGACAACACCTCCAGGGGGTGTTACACCCAGAGGGCTATATTGTAGAGGAGTGAGGCTTTATTTTTCCTGATTTGGTCTTGAGAATTGTTTGGAGAGTAGCTATAAAGTCTGTTTTCCCTGCTGGGACTCCACGGACAGTGGCTGTGGATATTTATAGTGTGCCTTTCACAGAGTACTTTTCTTGCTGTGTTGCCCAGGCCAGTCTTGAACTCATGAGGTAGCTCTCTTGTCTCAGCCTCCAGAGAAGCTGAGGCTACAGCCACCTGCCACTGTGACTAGCTCTCTCCTGGCATGTGGCCCGATGCCTAAGCATCTGACCTGTAATCAGGTGACTGTCACAGGAAGCTTGTCTGTATTGGCAGGATCTCTTGTGACTCTCATTGGACCTGGGTCCAGTTTCTTCCTCCAAGACAGTCTGGACTGGGAGAGTGAGCTTTGAGTGTCGGGTCAGATGAGGCACAGAGGAGGTGGCACAACGAATGTGAAAGAGTAGGAGTGCTTTATCACGTGAGGATCTCAGGGAGAAGGCAGAGGGCCAGCGCGGTGGGGAAGCCATCTGAGGCACGCATGCTTAGCCAGCAGGGAGAGAGCAAGAGCGAGCATGTCAGGCACCTGAGGGACTCAGCCTGTTCTAGGGTTCAGGGTGTTTCTTGAGGTTAGATTTAGAGTAAGCAGGTACCAGTTCCATGGAGCACCCTGAGACTGATGGGGCCGCCCCATGCAGTCTGTGCAGGGTGTGGGGATCTGGGGCACAGACAAGTAGATCGGGTCTAGCGGTCCATAGGGACCCAGCATGGTTGTGTGAGGCAGTTCCCCTGACCCATCGTATTGGGAGGGGGAGGAGGTTGAGTACAGCAAACTGTGTTCAGGGTGACTGAACCCTGCTTCTGGGTTAAGAAAGTCTGATTTATATTCAAAATAGATGCTGAAGTGACATTAAATTGTAAGCCTTCTCCACAGGGGTAGACACAGCACCAACTGGAGACTTGGCACCCTGGTCCCTGGCAGCTCCTTGGTGGTAGCAGCAGCTTCCATTTACCACAGGCCTCACAGCACACAGGCATGGCAGTGAGCTGCTGTGCAAAGGTGCGCTGCACCTCCCAGCCTAGGGATGCAGGTCAGAGAGCTCTGGCCCTTGCCCAGCACTGCCCAGCTGAAAGGTGCAGACCTCGAAGCCTTCACCACCACCCTGCATGGACTCCTGTGAGATGCACAGGGGGCTAGGGCCAGTGCTACCCTTCTCTGGGCCCTGGTGGGAGACCATGACATTCTATGAGCCCTCTAATTTCATTTGGGGTTTGCATTTCTAAAAGGAATTATATTCTAAGAGATGCTACGGTTGCCCCATCTAGTCTGCTGCTGCGTTGCTATGTAGGAAAAGACCAACATACTTGGGCCACTTGTTAGGAATTTCTAACTGCTGGTACAAAATATCTGATACCTGCAGCTTAAAGGATCAGAAACTTCTTCTTTTTTTCCCTCCTCCTTCTTGTCCTTCTCCCCCTCCTCCTCCTCCTTCTCCTTCTCCCCCCCCTCCTTCTTCTTCCTATTATTATTATTATTATATTGTTTTTTACAGAACTGGGGATTGAACTCAGGACCTTGCATTTGCCAGGCAGGCACTTGTGCCCCTGAGCTATCCCCAGCCCCATTATTATTATTTTAAAATATTTTTGGATACAGGGTCTTGTGATGTAGCCCAAAGTGGCCTCCAACTCACTATATAGCCAGGCTGGCCTTGAATTTGCTGTGATCCTCCTGCATCAGTCTCCTGAATGGTGAGATTATAGCCATGTGCCACGACACCTAGCTCTAGGAGGTTTGTTTTGGCACACTTTTCCCAGGGTTCAGCTCATGATTGGTGGGTTCCAAGGTGGGAAGGCCTGGCAGAGAGGCCTGGCAGAGCACAGTTGCTCATGTCATGGCAGACAGGAAGCAGAGAACAGTGAGATAAGCCGGGGGAGTCTCTTCACAGATCACCCCCCAGCAGCCCGCCCCTTGGGCCAGGCATTAGCTCCCATCAGGAGACTTTCTGTGGGCGGCTTAGATCTAAGCTGGAACAGGTCCTGTCAACCTGACCTCTCCGATGTCTTGTCATGTAGGTTTGACCCCAGCCCTTGGTGGCAAGGACCTGTGGCTTCCTCACCTGGAGTGCATGTGGCCCTAGAGCTGGCGGGGCTGGAGCACTGTGGGAGATCTCAAAGTAGGAAGGAATTTGGTGGCTCCAGAGATCTGTTCAGGATCAGTGTGGCTGCAGGATATGTGGGGGCAAGGAGGCTTGAGGCGTGGGCAGGGGCAGATCAAGGAGGGCTTGCGGGAGGGGTTAAGAGTTCTTATGCATGTGGGGATTGTAGTGCAAGAGGTGGAGCTGGGTGAGTTCTGGTGCAGAGGAGGGGTTTGATCTGGTCTGAGTCTAGAATAACTGATAGTCAGGAGGCATTAACATTTAGTAGCCGTCAGCCCTCTGTCGATCATTACAAATTCTAGATTCTGCTGCCTGTTAGCTGGGAGAACTTGGGCCATTTGCAAGCCCTTGGGACTCATGTTCCTTACCCATAATGTGGAAGGATAAGGAACTTCCTTTCCAGGGATTTTATCAGGCTCAAAGTGAGATAATGGGAACTTTGTTTAATCTCAGTTAATCCTGCAGACACTCAGACCCCCAAGCCGAGCTGCATAGCGAGGCCTTTTCCTCTTATCACAGCCAGGACATGGCAGGACTCGGTCAGGAACCCTAGAAGAGCACACATAGAACCATCTCCTTGAGGGCACAAAGCTTTTCTTTTTCCAGTTTCCTACCCTAGGGCAGCAGACTTGTGTCTCCTCCTAAGGCTGTCTCCCTAGGTCTTAAAACCCTTGCTGGGTGCTGCCAGCTCTTTCAGAGCCCACAGAAGTTCCCAGGAAGCCAGGGTGCTGTGGAGGGGATTGTTCAGAACCTGAGGAAGTCATGTCCCTACTCCGAGTCTCAGTTTCCTCCTCTGCAAAATGGGAATGAATTATCCACCTGTCTCAGTTACTTTTCTGTTGTTGCTAGGACAAAATACCTGACACCAAAATTAAAGGAAGAAGTTCATTTAGCTCACAGTCAGTGGAAGTTTCAGTCCCTACTTGGCTGGCTTTAAGGCCAAGAGGCACACGGCAGAGGGCAGCAGCTCATGACAGAGGAAGATGGCAAAGAGCAAAGGGAGGAACAGCAGCTGCAGATAGCTAGCCTCCGTCCCCTCCTTACATTGTAATGCAGATTATCCTCCCCATAATACCGATAATCCCTGCATTGGATCATGAATTAATCACAAACTCCAGAAGCCAAGACTGCATGAGGCTTTGTGGGGACACCTAGACACAACTGAGCTCACCTTCTTCAGAGGTGTAGTGTGCATGGGAAGCCTGTGCCCTTGCTGCTTGGGGCTTGGAGGAAGCACAGGACAGAGCTCTGCACCTAAACACCCCTCTCCTCCCTCCCCCGGGCAGCCTTCTTTAGTTCCTAGCCATGAGCATTTCCCAGCATTCCTGGATGGCTGATGGGAAAGGCTGAGCTCACTACTCCTTGGGGAGCACAAGGCGGGGGTGGGGGTGGGGTGGAGGGGTGGTGGTGCTGAAACTTGGAGAGAAGTGGAGAGCAGATTTCCGGTAGGGGAAAGTGGGTGAGGTTCTATGGGCTCAGAGGAGTGGAGGGCTCTGTGGGCTCTTGGTGGTGGCTATGTGCTGCTCTCTCCTCTTGCTGCTTCCTCCACCTTGGTGTTTTTTTTTTTTTTTTTTTTCCGTTGTTTTGAGACTGGGTCTTGCTATGCAGTTCCAGCTGGCCTTGAGCTCACTTTGTAGCCCAAGATGGCCCTGAATTTGATGTGATCCTCCTGCATCAGCTTCCCAAGTGCTGGGATAGCTGGCATGCACCACCACACCTGGCAAAATGAAGTATCTTTTTTCTTTGTGCTAGGAATCTACTGAGCTCTATCCTCAGCCCTTGCTGGCCGCTTCTGATAGGTCTGGAGCCAGCACAACATAGGAGCTTGTTTCTACAGTGGGGATGAGAGGAGGGTGCAAAGCTTGGAAGTGGGGATTGACTGCCCGGTAGCACCGGAATCACCGGAATCACCCGAATCACCCTTCTGTCTATACACAGAGGGTCATCTCAGCCAGGGCCCATCTCAGCCAGGCCCACTGTGCTCCCTTCTGTTCTGAAACCTGGCCTGTAATCCCAGCACTTTGGGAGGCTAAGGGAGGAGGATTATAGGGCAAGCCCAGCCTGGACAATTTAGCAGCTTGGAAGAAGCCTGTCTCAAATAAAAGATTAAAAAAAAGGTGGCGATGTAACTCAGTGCAAAGGCCCTGGGGTTCAATCTCCAGTCTCCAATCTTCAATCTCAGGAATGGATAGATAGACAGACAGACATAGAGACAAAGATACAGAGACAGAGAGAGGGAGGGAGGGACAGGGAGAGGCGCCAAGCTAAGAACAGAGCCCCTTCACTTTCACTTTCAGGATTGTGCCTGTGAATGTTCAGCCCTGCTGCGCAGACCTCTGCAGTCAGGACACCAACAGGGCCTGCTTGTCAGTCGGGAGGTTCCTTAGTGTGCAAGTCTGAGCCTAGGGAGTGGGGAGGTGCTGTTAAAGGAGATGCTGTTTCAGCCTTAGGCAAGTATGTTCTGGAAGCTCTCCTGCTGCGCTCCAAGCTCCCCAGAAGCCCATGTCCAGGTGCCCTGAGAGTGCCACAGAGCAGTGGCGTGAAGAGAGCAGCTCCTTTGCTCCTGGCTGTGCGAACTGAATCATGATTCCTGGCATCTTTCCCTCCAGCTCGACTTCAGGGCCCATGAAGCCGGGGCCCTGTCCAGCTGTGGGGCTTTCGGGAGTGTCACTCTGTGGAAGTTAGGAAGGGGTCTGTGTAGCCCTGGGGCAGGAGATGTGAGCAGCAGGTGGAAGGCTTGAGGGGCCTGGGTGTGTTTATTGCCAAGTCTAGGATGTGGTTTGGGGAGCAGGTCATGAGCTGCCCCAGGTGCTTCTCCCCGCCCCGGGCCTGGACAGTGGGCTTGTGCTGTCCCAGAGCTCTCTGGGTGTCAGCTTCCTCCTGTGTAATGTGGGACTCATGCCCATTCCCCTCCAGTTGCCTGCAAAATGAGCATGATAAATGTGTAAAGTAGCCAGCACACAGCCAACTGATGATTAGCAAGTCTTTTTTTTTTTTTTTTTTTTCATTTTTTATGTATTTAATATAGGGTCTTACTATGCAGCTTGGACTCATAGTATCCTCCTGCTTTCAGCCTCCCCAATGCTGGGATTATAGGCATGTGCCACCACTCCAGGACTCAGTCAAGGGCTCAGCGCACCCCAGGCGCGGGGTGGGCACAGCATGCAGGATGGGGATCAAATCCTGGTCCCTGCATTTGCAAATCTTAATTATTACTAGGTGGTTCGTTGTTTTCTAAATTCTAATAAAACTGCTTGGTAAAACACTTCAAAACAAGAATAACTATGATTTTTAAGATACCAGAGAAGCAAGTGCTGTAGATTTGTGATACTACACTTTTGGAGACTTGCCTTCACCCTAGTCTGTACCACATTGTATCTGACCATGAATGTATTGGGCTTGAAGCATACTTAGGATAAGCTGCGTCTTTAAAAGTAACTAGTTCTGCTTTTTGTGGTACTAAAGCAGGAGGATCTCTGTGAGTTTGAGCCCAGCCTAGACTACAAAGTGAGTTCAGGGTCAACCTGAGCTACAGAGTGAGACTGTCTCAGGGAAGAAAAAAAGGTAACTAATTTTTTAAAAATGCAGTACCATTGTTATTATGTTTTATTTTTTAAAAAATGGTATTGGGTCCCGGTATGGTGGCACAGGCCTGTAATCCCAGCATTCAGGAGGCTGAGGCAAGAGGATGGCTTCGAGTTAAAGGTTAGCCTGGATTACACTACGTAGTGAGACCTATATCGAAAAAAAAGAAAGAAAGAAAGAAAGAAAGAAAGCAAAACAAAAAAACTGAAAGGAAAACGGTGTTGGAAATCAACCCCAAGATCTCGCACATGGTAGGGAAGTGTGCTATACTGAGCTCTACCCCAGGCTTATTTTTTTTTTTTTTTTTAGGCCAGGCCTATTTTTATTTCTTAATTTTCTAAGCAGATGGCTTGAGGTGCTTACATTTTTTTATTTTTTGACCTGAGAGCTTGAGCAAATTATTTAGCCTATCTGTTTGCCAGGTTTGCTGTAGGAAAAAAATGAGAATATTTCAAATGCATGCGTGGTGAATGGGACAACAAAAGTATCTATTTTATAGGGTTCTTATGAGTACCAAATGAATTAATGCAGAGTTTACATACTTAGCCACTTAAATATCAGCTAATAAAAATAATATTTATTTACTTGTGAGATGGGATATTGCTATGCTGTGCAGGAGGAGCCAGTAGATCCTCCTGCCTCAACCTCTCAAGGAACTAGAATTGACAGGCACGTGTCCCTATGTCCAGCTCTAATTATAACTTCTTTCTTTCTTTCTTTCTTTCTTTCTTTCTTTCTTTCTTTCTTTCTTTCTTATGGCCAGCTCAGCCTGCCCTGGGGGTGGGGCTGACACAGCATGTGGTGCTGGGGATTGAACTGTGGTCCCTGCGGTTGCCTAAGCTTCCCTAAGCAGGCGCTTTAGACCACTGAACCATCTTCCTAGCCCCTCTAATTATAATTTCTGAGTAAGAAAATATACCCAGATTGTTACAAAGCCCAGGCAAATTGCTTTTCATTGAATATACACTAAGCTAACAGGCTTTGCTCTTGAGGCCTGACTCTGATGGCTGCTTCTGCAGCTCCCTGGCTCCTGCTGGTATCCTGGGCTCGCTGGTCTTGGTTTCCAACTTTTGCTTCCAGTCCCCAGGGCCATGTGAGGCTGAGCTCATAAAACGTGTCAGCAGAGCACTTTGTGGATCGATGCTAACTAATAGCAGCTCCGGGAGCTGGCGCGAGTGGGAGCGATGCTTGCACAGGATCTTGGACTGGGCTCAGGGACAGCACCCAGGCATGGCCAGTGTCACCTTCATAGCAGGAGCCGCTCCCTGGTGCTCCGAGGCACTGTAGCCAGAGCTGGTGCCGATGTAATTTGGAGGTGAGGAAGGTGTCACTGGCCACAGGGGCAGTGTTTTGCCCATAAACACCCATTCAAGCTGCACGTCTGGTCACACAAGCACAGAGCTGTGTGTAGGATCTGTCCTGGGCTCTTCCTTGTCAGGGCAGAGGAGGCCCTGTGATCATCTCTTCAGAAGTCCACACAAGTGGCCTCTGGCCTCTGCTCAGACAATGGCTGCCTTAATTATGGCAGCTTCAGTTCCCTTGACTATGTCCCTGTGAGCCAGTGCAGGAAGACAGGAGTGGAATTTCTTCCAGCTCTGTTCGTAAGGGGAGCTCCCTTCCATTCTTAGACTGGGCTTAGGTCTGTTCTGGGACACCTGTGGGGACAGAACAAGAGACCTTTAGGTTTGTTGGAGGAAGCATGGCCTTGTCCTGCAGGAGAGACTCCTGCTGAGGGATATGACCCTGTTTCCTGGGACTGCTTATCACAAGGAGGACCACGTAGCCCTCATAGCTCTTTGTCAGGCATGGAGAACTGACCTTTGGCCTGCAGGAGCCTCCAATGTGATGGAGGAGGGATGGCCACTTCCCTCAGAGAGACCCCTTCTTGAGACTGCCCTCTGCCCTTGGGAAGGACCCCTATTTAGTGAGACTTATTGTGTTCTCTCATGTAAGAAACCCCATGTGATGGCCTCTGCCCTTGCGACCCTCCTCTTCTTTCTGAGTCATGGAAAGCGCAAGTCCCATTGGTATAGGCATAGAAGGAGCTGGGCAGTTAGGGGCAGGAAGGCAGGAAGCTAGGTTGCTTAGGGGGGGCCTGTGTCAAGTGAGGGCAACCTGGTGGGCTTCAAGGGGGCGGGGGCTTCATGGTGCACTCATGGGCAGGAGGTGCGGGCTGTGAGGGTAAGCAGCAGGGACTCCCTGGGTGGGAAAGGAAGCTTGAGGGGCTTCACAGAGCCCCTGTGCCCATATAGGACACACTGCTGGGGTGGACAGGGTCCAGGGATACCCTTACCGTCAGCCTGTCTGTGCACAGGCTGAGTGCTGCCCGCCAAGGGACATCCGCCCTCCATGGTCCAAGAAGCCCAGAGGAGGAGAGGAAACAGGACGCGTAGCAGGAACGCCTTTTCCTTTCCTTTGTAACTGACCCTTCACTTGGGCTGGGAAGAACGACCTGCAGGGCTGGCTTGGGTCTGGCTGCCATTTCTGCAGCCCTCTACTTTGGATCTTGTGGGGTGCTCTGTACCTCCTGCATGTTCCTGGCTGGCCCTGGAACGCCCACTGCAGCTCAGGGCTCATCTGCAAAATGGGGTAAGATCTTGCTGCTGCAGCGTGCAGTTGGTGTCACATTGCTCTGTGGGCTTTGCACCATTATTCTTTGATCCCTGAGATGTGCACTGAACACTTCCTGTGTGTGAACTCTGGGCAGAGATAGAGGGAGGGACAGTGTGGGCCGGAAGTTTGTCTGGGACGTACTGAATAGATGCGTCCCAAGATTGGTAGGTGTGGTATCACAGAGTGCCTGGCCGGAGCTGGAGGTTTGAGTGAGCAGTGTCTGGCAGCAGCTGTAGTGGTCTATTGGGTGCACCCCCCACCCCAGGCAATGCCTGGCTAGGGCACTGGGAAAGGATCAGGTCCAGATTCAGCTGCTAGCACAGGGGAGCCTCGTATACACGGGGCGAAGGACCCAGCAGCCAGAGCCCCAGCAGCACTGCCATAGCTGGTCATGTGGGCGCTGAGATCTTTCGCTTAGCGGCCAGTGTCAGGGTGTGTGGGCAGGGGCAGACCGCAGAGGAGGAGGACGGAGCACAGGAGAGTCGGCTGGGCCCATGCTCTTACTTTTCTTTTTATTCAAGTTATTCTATTGCTAGGTAAAGTGCTACATGGGAGCACGCAGTGTTTATGTGATGTGTGTCTGTGGTGCATGTGTGTTGAGGTCATCAGGGACAAATGAGTGGGCTGTGGGATGCATGTGTGGGGGGAGTGTCTAACACTGGTGGGTGCGCACAGTGCGTGTGGTGTGACACTTGAAGCATGTAGTGTGTGGCAAGTGTCTGGTGGATGTGTGGTGCAGTGTGTGTGATTTACAGTGTATTTCCTTGTGTTTGTGGTGTGGGCATGCAAACGTGGAAGGCTATCTGTTGTTTGTGTGTTTTGTGTATCTGTGTGGTGGATGTGGTAATGGTAGGAACATGTCTAGGTGTGTGGTGTAGTGCGCATGTGTGTGTGAGTGCAGGCCTGCGTGCATGTGATGGGTGGGGTCTGGGGTGTGACCCCCTTTGGATCCTCCTTCCACACTGCATAGAGCAGGTTGGTGCTGAGCCCTCTGCTGGGCTGGCACGTAGAAGGCTTCCATCGGCTTGTGGGCGTCTCTTTGCTATTGCTGCTGTTGACATCTGGCCTTTTAGAGAAAAAGGAAGGTAGGTGATCAGAGTATTTGCTGCTTTCTGTGCTGTCAATTCTCCACCATGGCTTTCGCATCCCCACCATGATGCCATTGAACATGGAGCTGAGAAGAGATGCATCAGAGGTGCCACTGCGTAATTTCTTGCCACGTGGCTGTAGGAGACACTCGGGACCTCAAGGGTATCCCAGGGAAGTTCAGTGAGGTCCTTAGTGAGTGATAAGTTCTGAGTATGTGCTTCCTTGTATGTATGTATGTACGTACGTATGTATGCATGCATGTATGTATGTATTGGTACCAGGAAACTCAGGACCTTGTGTTTGCCAGGCAGACCCTTTTGGTGCTGAACCATATCCCTGACCCTCCCTTGTCTTTAAAACAGTTTACTTAATTGTATGTGTTTCCCAATACATCAGCACCAGGAGCATTTTGTCTGGAGATTGCTTGCTGGGAGCCCCGTGTACCTGCGGACTGCAGCTCCTGTGACCACCTGCTGGGCGTCAGTAGCCTTCTTCCTTCCGGCTGTGACCACCAAGTCTCCAGACACTGCCAAATATCCCCTGGGATGCAAATTCACCCAACTGAGAACCACTATTGGCAACTGTACATAACAACTAACTTGAAAATTCCTAAAAAATGTGGTGACAGTTAGCTTTTTCTTTGAGGTAGGGTCTCACTCTGTGGCCCAGGTTGGCCTGAGAATCCTAGTGATCCTCCTGCCTCAGCCTCCCCAGTGCTGAAGTTACAGGTGTGAACACCACGTCTGGGGGCAGTCAGCTCTTAAGGTCCTGGCCAAACCAGTCCTAGCTCTCTCAGTATCATACCTGGGCCTGGGTTTTCTCCCCAGTTTTTTTTCTCAGAACAAGAGCTACTCCTCAGGTCTTTAGATTGCTGTCCTTATGAAGTCCCTGGCAGCAGAGGTGCCCACCGCTCTCTCTGGCTGACCAGAGTGTCTGTCACGGGACAGACATGAGCTTCCATGCTGGGTCTTCTTGTGACACTTTATGAAATGTAACAATGGGAAGAAAATAGTTTTTCTGAATGAATCTTGTATTGTAATATGCAGTAATATATTATTCTGTATCCCTATATGTTTGTACATTCCCATCGGAAGTAAACTTCTTCAGATAAAATCTTACCTATGAGACAGTAAGCACTATCTGCATCTGCAGTGCCAGGGCCCTGCTGGGCTCCCACTGAGGCTATGCTTCTGCCACAAACAGCTCATCCTGGCGGCCGCGTTGCTCCCACGTCTAATTTACTGTTTGGCCCAGGTCCTGTTTCTCCCCAGCCTCAAGCTCAGGGCTTGGGTGTAGTTGGTACATTTACTTGTTCATTCAGCATATTTGCTAAGTGCCTACTACGTAGCATGGAAAATAACCACCAAGGGGACTGGGGAGATAGCTCTGTGATGCAAGTGCCTGCCTGGCAAGTGCAAGGTCGTGAGTTTGAACCCTGGTCCCACAAACAAACAAACAACAACAACAAACAACAAACAAACAACCAACCAAGAAAAACCACCGAAGGAGGGTGCAGTTCCTGCTGCTTGGCATTTGTCGTCCTTCCGGTCCCAGGGTGCCCACCAAGGAGTGATAATGATGTGCTGGCCTCGTGTGGATACTGGGTTCAGTGGGCAGCAGGAGGGAGAGGACTGGGCTATGCCCGTTGTGGCACATTCTGTAGCCTGAAGCTCCCCTTTGCCTTACTGCACCCTGGAGGGAGGGATTTGTTTATTTGTGGAGTGTCTGTCCAGAGTACAGGTGGCTTGGCCACACATGCAGGGCACCAGGGCCTGTGTCTCGCATGCATGAGAACAGTGTCCAGAATTTTGGGGGAAAAAAAAGGAAGAAGGGGAAATTAGAAAGATGAATGGAAGGAAGGGAGGGGACATTTTGTGCCAAGAAGTCTTTTTGGGAGAAGCGACATGGTGGCGGCGGTGGGAAGGACTGCAGTTGGGAGCAGAGGAAGGCTAGGCAGGCCAAGGTGGGGGAGAGCAGGGGGTGCTTGTCTCTGGGAATTTCTGGAATGTGGAGGTCCAAATGGGAAGAGAACGTTGTACACTGTGTTTTTGAGAGGCCAGGAAGGAGACAGACAGCTAGCAAAGCCTCCATGTCTCCATCACATAACCATCTCCTGCCACGGGGATCTTCTCACCTGAGGGACATGAGCCAGGGCTCTCTACAGAGGGCAAGCTTGGGGTGTGGGGTGATGGCGATTCCAGTGCCAGCATCAGCTCCCCGTTCAGAAGTTCCCTACTAGGTGCCCAGACTTTCTGTTGTCACCAATGGACCGAGTAGATGTCACTCCCTTTTTCTGGACAAGGGATGGTGAACAGGGAGGCACAGGGGGGGCCTGAACAGGCCAGGTCACACGGGATGCAGGTAGGAGCTGCTTGCCTGGCTTCTCAGTGCTTTCTTTACGGCCTTCACTTCCTGCCTCTGGGCCCTCGGGAAGGCTGGATTGCTGCCGGGGTTGGGCTGTAGGCTCTCTGGTGTCAGTTGCCAGCTTGCTTGGGAACATTTTTATTAGCCTCTGATTTTCAGAACTCCATTTTCCTAGGTTATCAGAAAATGGTCCAAACTTTTTAAAGAAAATTTCCCTTCTGCCCACGGTGGCTCCCCGCTTTCCTTAGTTTGCACCACGTGAAAATCTTCCCAGCTATGGACCGTGACCAGAAAGTACAGGTGGGCAAGCAGCTTGTCTGCCTAGAAGTCGGTGGGAAGTTAAGATCCTAGGGGCCCAACCTGGCCAGACTGCATCTAGCACCCATCAGCCCTCAGGCCCCTGGATACCACTCTGTGCCTCGATAGCTGTGTCGGGCCTGAGGGCCATATGGGACTAAAGGCAGCGGGAGCTAGGGTGTGCATCCCTGCGTGCCTCAGGCACCCCAGCAGATCTCACAGAGCCTACTTGCTGGCCCCAGTACCAGACTCTCTGTCCCTTGGACATTGATTTTGCCATCTGGGAAACGCAGCAGGTACATGGATCTGTGACATAAGCTCACCCAGACGTGGGAAATCTGTGAGCTGGGGTGACATTTCCTATCTTCCTGCCTCAGCTGTCCTGAGAAGCAGGTGCTCTGAGGGCAGGAAGCAGGCAGGGCTCTGACACCCGGTGCTGGCCAGGACTGTGACACTCCGGCAGAGCAGACAGGCCCGAACACAAATAACCCTGCCACCAGGGAGGCTGTGCTAAGGGCCCTTGGAGCCTCTCTGCTGCTGCTGCCACCTGCTCCTCACACCTCCTTGCTCTGCTCCCTGATGGCTCTGCTCACACCCGAGAAAGTGGGTCAGAATGTAGGGCGGCTCTGGCTGAGTGTAAATGCCCCCTGAAAGACTGCTACCCCCAGCTGAGGCCTGGCTGTGGTCAGGAGCAGGGTAGAGGAAGCTGAGGAGCAGAGGTCCAGGACCATGTAACCATGGTACCCCAAATACAGTCAGGCCCATCTCTCTCTCCCCTCAGGTGCCTGTGGCTTCCCATTGCCTTCTCTGTGTGGTTCAAGTTGGCCTGGCACTCACGGCGCTCCATGGCCTTCTCTAAGGTGTTAGGTCACTATATCCACCCAGGAGCTCTGTGACCAGTGGCAGTTAGGGGACTCTCCTCTATCCCAGCCTCCTGCCCTGAGTCCTTCCAGGCTCTCAGACAGACCCAGCTATATGCAGCTGCTTGCCATTGTCCAAGCACCCAGTGGCCTGAAGTCATCCTGTTCAAGCCTCCCCATGCCATCACTTCTCTGGAATCTCTGTCTATGAAGAGCCCCCTCATGGCCCTGTCCCCCCTTGAAGACTTTATGACTCCCCAGAAAGAATCATTTAACCCTACGTTTCAGGCAGTGTTGTGTATGGTTAACAGTGTGATCTCTAAGGCCAGCTTGCCTGGGCTCCAGATCTAGCTCTGGTCCTTTCTTGCTGTGGGAACTTAGGCAAGTGGCTTTTTATCTGTGCCTTGGTTTTCTCATCTCTGAAATAGGATGTGGCAGCATACTTCATAGGGTTGTTGGAGAAGCAAGTCAAAGTTTGTGACACATGTAGAACATGAGCTGATGCTTTTTCCCCTGGATGAGATCTTTGATGTTATCTCCAGATTGTTCAGTGCATTCGTAAGATTTTCCTGGTACTACTCATAGAGGAATGAATTGTTCCCAGTGCTGCCTCAATACCCGGGTAGTGGGTCTCTGTCCACGAGTCATCCTTCCAGGATGAGGTTTTTGCTGCTGTGTAGGTGGTTCTGTCTCACTGATTTCCCTTGGTGGCCCATTTATTTCCCTCCTGTATGGGTTTCTAACCCTGCCTTTGTAACTTTGCTGCAGTTATCTGGAGTCTCTGAGTCTTTCCTGTGAATCATGGGAAGGCCCAGGCAAAATATGTAGTGACGTGGTGGAGTGCTCAGCGCAGCACCTGGCTCTTGGGGATCCACCTGGCCAGTGGGAGGTGGCCATTGGTTTGAAAGGTGGCCGTGACCTGACTATGCCACCGTCTTCTATAAGCAGAGGCCACTAAGTATTTATGTCTGTGCCCCCAGATCCTAGCTCTGGCAGGGCTGGTGACTGCTCAGTAGGCAAGTGAATGACAGATGTGACAGAGGTTAGGCCCTAGTCAAAGTGGAGCAGAAGCCTGTTTGGGTTGTGTCTGCTGTCATGGATGCTGTGACTCTCTGGATGTGGGCCATCTGCAGTGTTTTTAGAGCCAGATATCCATTGGTCCTGAGAGCCAGATGGAAGTACCAAAACAGAGTTTCCTGGAGCCCTCATGCCCAGAGATGAGGGTCGTCACCACGACCTATTCAAGATTCATCCACCTTCATGCTTGACCCTCTCTGAGGGCATTCATTGAGGAACATTCCATTGGCATTAATTCTGTGTGTGTGTGTGGTCAACTCAGCCTGCCCTGGGGGCAGGGCTGGCACGACATGTGTGCTGGGGATCAGACTGTGGTTCCTGCACTCTGCCTAAGCTTGCCTAAGCAGGCATTTTGGACTGTAGAGCTATCTTACCAGCCCCACTTATTCATTTATTGGGTACCTGCTCTGTCCCAGGCACCATGCTGTACCCAGGGTCCCACTAGCAACAACACAACTAAGATAGATCTCTGCCCTGCTTTCTGATGTGTAAGTGCAGTGGAGGGGAGGTTGGCGGAGCATGGCATTGCTGTGAGTGGATACGTTGGATGTGGAGTTGGGGCACCTCACCCTGGGGGAGTCAGGGGGAGCTCTCTGAAGAAAGAGGGCACTGAGCGAAAGACCCAGACAGCAGAGGCGTGGTCTGGAGGCTCTGAGAAATAGCAGAGATGTAGGCTCTGCTTCTTACAATCCTGGAATCAGAGACTCTGACATCTGCCCACTCAGAAGTTAAGGTTAAATTTTTTAGATTTCCTTTAACTGATTCTAAGATCCCCTTTCTCTAAGACTCCATACACACCTTGTTAGGGGTGCACCAGGGTCCTTAGGGAAGGACTTACCTCATTGTACCATGCTTGGCAAAAGTTAGAAATGTAAAGAAGTAGGTGGGTGGGCGAAGTCTGCTTTAATTCCTGTTACTATTTAGGCACGGTTCCTCTCATTCATTCTCTTTCTCTGCAATTCACCTTTATTTTTAAATGGAGCTGTAACGTGTGTACCAGAGTGTCCACATTCTTAGTGTACAATCCAGAGCTTTTCAGTATCTTTTCAGGTTATATAACCGCTAGCATTATCCAATTCTAGAACATTTTTATAACTCCTGAAAGAAACACCAAACTTCTCAGCAGTCACTCCCTTTTCCTTCCTAATCCTTCCAGCCCCTGGCAGCCACTTATCTACTTTCTGTTTCTGTGAATCTGCCAAAGCTGACATTTCATGGAAGTGGAATTATAGGATGTGTGGCCCTTTGTGACCAGCTTTGTTCACTTAGCATATTTTTGAGATTGGCTTACATTATGGCGTGAGTCAGGATTTCATCCCATTTCATGGCTGGGTAATAGTTTATTTTATGTTTATACCTTATTAAAGATACACTTGTCGGTTGAGGGACACCTAATTTTTGTTTTGGTACTAGGGTTGAGCCCAGGGCCTTTGCATGGACCTGCATTCTCAGGCTTTTTTAAGTCTATACATTGCCCAGGCTGGCCTCCAGTTTGCAGTTCTCCTGCCTTAACCTCCCAGAGTGCTGGAGTTATAGGCCTGTGCCACACATTTAGCTATCTAATTATTTTTACTTCTTTAGAGCTTTTTAAAATAAGGCTGCAGTGAACACACATGTACAGATTTTTGTGTGGGCATCTTTTCAGTTCTGTTGCATGTATAACTAGAAGCGGACTTGTTGGACCACATGTTAACTTTATGTCCAATGTTTAGAGGAAATGCTAAACTCTTTTTCAAAGTGGTTGCACAAGGGCTGGCCAGACAGCTCAGCATGCTGAGACAGCGATTGAGGCTGGACGTGGTGGTACGAACCTGTAATCCCAGGCTTGGGAGGCTGAAAACAGGAATATCACTATGAGTCCAATTTGTGTAGTGAGACCCTGTACTAAATACAATAAACACACATACAAACAAACAAACAAATAAATAAATACAAAGTGGCTGCACCATTTTCCATTCCCACCAGCAATGCGTGAGAGCTTCAGGCTTTCGACACCCTCATCAACACTAGGTATTATCCTTTAGCTTACAGTCATCCTGGTAGGTATGAAACATATCACTGTGCTTTTAATTTGCATTTCTGTGATGACTAAAGATGTTGACCGTTGTTTCATGTGCTCCTTTGCCACCTCTTTGGAGAAATGCCTGTTCACGTAAATCCACTGCCACTTTTATTGGGTTATTTGCCTGTTTGTTATTGAGTTGTAAGTGTTCTTTATATATCCTGGTTTCTAGACCTTTATCAGGTACATGCTTTTAAAATATCTTTTCTGTTCTATGGTTAGTCTTCTAATTTTCTCAGTACTAACCTTTGTAGATGAAATGTTTTTATCCATCCTTTTTAGTTGCTTATGCTCTTTATGTTGTATCTAAAAAATCCCCCCAATCTAAGGTCATAAACATTTACATTTATATTTTTGCTTATTTTTTATTTATTTATTTTTTCGTGGAATTGGGGATTAAACTCAGGCCCTTCCGCTTGCAGGCAAGGGCTTATTCTACTGAGCTATCTCCCCAGCCCTACATTTATATTTTCATATAATAGTTTTATAGTTGTACATTTGCAAAAAATTGTACCATTGTAAAACAGATTTCACACTTAGACCTTTGATCTATTTTGAGCTAATTTTAATATATGGTGTGAGATAAGGGCATAACTTCATTCTTTTGCATATCAATATATCATTGTTGCTTTAGGTTTTGTTGAAAAGACTTCTTTAACCATTGGGTTGTCTTGACTTCCTTCTCAAATATCAATTTATCATACATATGTAGGTTTAGCTTTTATTGATTTCTGTGTCTACATATCAGTACCACAAGTTCTTGATTATGGTGCCTTTGCAGTAAATTTTGGAACTGGTAAATATGACCCCTCTACATTTATTATATTTTTGAAGATTGTTCTGGCTAGTTTTGGTCTCTTGCATTTCCATGTGAATTTTACGATCAGTTTATAAATTTCTGCAAAAATTCCATCTGGGATTTTGGTAATACTTGCACTGAATTGATAGATCAATTTGAAGGATATTGTGATCTTAATATGAAATTCTCTCCCTCCTTCTCTCTGTCTCTGTCTCTCTCTTCCCTCTCTCCTTCTCCCTGGACATCTATTTATTTACTTTTTATGATACTAGAGATTGGACTCAGCCTCCCATGTGTTCCATCACTGAATTATATCCTCTGCTCTTTTAATATTTTTAGTTTGAGACAGAGTCTTGCTATGTTGCCTAGGGTGACTTGAGAGCCTTCTGCCTTACCCTCCTTAGTAGCTGGCATCACAGGCATGTGCTACTATGCCTGACTAGTATTTATTAAGTATAAATTTGAACTTAGCCAAATATATTCTTTTTATTCCAGACATCCTGCAGAACATCTTATCTGTTATGAAAGGCACAATTATAACTTTAGTACTGTATAATATCTCATTACTTATCTATGCCATACAGAATGATAAGAATTGGTTGGGTAATCCATGCTGGAAGATTGTACACTTGAGTCCCTCATGGTACAGTGGAGCTAGTGGCTTACAGAAGAATAGCAGAACCTTTTTTTTTTTTTTTTTTTAACAGATTATTTTAGCATATGTTTGTTTGTGTGTGTGTGTATGTATGTATGTATGTAATGGCCGGCTCAGCCTGCCCTGGGAGTGGGGCTGGCGCAGCATGTAGTACCGGGGATCGAATCAAAGCCCTAGTACACTTGCATAAGTAGGCGCTTTAGACTGCTGAGCCATCTTGCCAGCCCCAAGAGTAGCAGACTCTTAGTGTCAGAATTTACGAGCAGTCAACCTATGCTACAGGTGAGGAATGGAGCTCTTGGAGCAGCCAGTGTTTTGGTTAATGGACAGTTAACCTGTCTGGCTTCCTAGTGGAACCATCCCACTGAGCGCAATCAGAAAACTGCACCTAGGGGCCGGCGAGATGGCTCAGTGGTCTAATGCACCTGCTTAGGCAGGTGTACCAGGACTTTGATTTGATCCCTGGCACCACATGCCATACCAGCTCTGCCTCCAAGGTGGGCTGAGCCGGCCACAAAAAAACCCAAAAAAACCCAAAACGAAAAACCAGCACCTAATAGGCTACACAGACATTAAGAGAACACATTACAGTTAAGCACCTTTACCAACCTTAAAAATTTTGCATTTTGTAGCCTGATACTCATTCTACACTGTAGCGGTACACACGTGTCCACCTGAAACGCAAGTGTCACTGAATGCTACTTACTCTTTTTCCTTTCAGTATGGGCCTTCATAGTGTGTGACGTTCCTAGTCTACCTTCCCTTTAATCTTTTTTCTTTGATATTTTAAGACAGGATCTCCCTTTGTAGTGCAGGCTGGCTTTGAACTCGCTATGTAGCCCAGGCTGGCTCTAAACTCGCAGTGACCAGCTTGCCTCTGAGCCTCCCAGGTGCTGGGATTATAAGCATATGCCACCACACTTGGCAGGTTTTTGGTTTTTTAAAAATAATTTTGACAGAGGGTCTCACTAATTTGTTGAACTGTGCAAACTGGGATCAAGTTTTCAGGCCTTCTGCCTCGGTCTTTCAGAGTGTTGGGCTTTCAGGTGTGGGCCATTGTGCCCTGCCTTACTCTTTGTATCAGCCCTTGGCCACAGTAACAGACCACACAGTGGTTAGACTGCTTTCTTGGTCCATTATCATATAGTGGGAGAGCCTGTAGATTTAAGGCAGTGGAGCTTTCCTCATCCAGACTACTGGGGGTCTCAGCAGCAGCAGCAGCAGCAGCAGCAGCAGCAGCAGCAGCAGCAGCAGCAGCAGCAGCAGCAGCAGAAGAGTCTGTGTCCTAATCCTTGAGCCTGTGAATATGTCGCCTTGCCACTGTGGTAATAGTGGTTGTCAGTGGAATTAAGTTTGCTGTTGCATGATCTTTAAATAGATTACTCTTTTTTTTTAAAAAAAATTTATTTATTTGGTGCAGGGTCTCGCTATGCAGTTCAGACTTGCAGTGATCCCTGTCTCAGCTTCTCCAGTGCTGGAATTACAGGCATGCACCACCACATCCAATTCTGGGGCCAGTGGGGCATGTGGTACTGGGGATTGAACCCTAGTCCTTGCACTTATCAGGCAGGTGCTTAGACCACTGAGCTGTCTCCCCAGCCTCCTAGGAGATTATTCTGAATTGTTGAGTTAGGCCCAGTGTAATCTCAAGAATCTTTCATCTTTTTTTTTTTTTTTTTTAACTTTATTTATGTTATGGCTGGCTTAGCCTGCCCTGGGGGTGGGGCTGGTGCAGCATGTGGTGCTGAGGATCAAACCGCGGTCCCTGCAGTTGCCTAAACTTGCCTACAAGCGCTTTAGACCACTGGGTTGTCTCGCCAGCCCTCAAGGATCTTTCAAAGTGGAAGAGAGGAGAAAGAGATCAGAGTGATGTTACATGATAGGAACACAACTTGCTCTTGCTGGCTTAGAAGGTGGCAGAGGGGACCACGAGATAAGGAATAGGGACAACCTTGAGAAGCTGGAAGGCAGGGAAACAGATTCATCCTAGAGACTCCAGAAAGGAACCGAGACCTGCCGAAGAACCGAGGGAGCAAATTTGTGGGTTTTTTTTGTATTTTAGGGAATGGTCTCCAGGGTGGTCAGGATCTCATACTAGGTCAGACTCATAGTGATCCGCCTGTTCACAGCCTCCCAAGAGCTGGGATTACAGGAGCGCACCACCACGCTCAGTCTCAATTGCTTCTCAGCTCAGACCCAGGGATGCAAATTTGTGTTTTAAGCCTTAAGTTTGTGGCAATTTATTAGAGCAGCCATAGAAAGTGAATGTGATGGGCAGAGGGAATCATGGACCAACACCTAATTGCATCTACCTGGAAATGACATGCAACACTTCTGTTGCTACTTGGTTGGCCAGAGCAGACCATGTGGGTTTGTCTAACTTCACAGGACTGGAAATGTTTGATGCTCCCAAAGGAGCTTGGAGACAACCTGACCAGTAGTGAACATAGCAGTATCTCTTCTATCCTTGCTACCTGGAGTGCGTGTTCATATTTTCTATTATAATCTATTCCACTAAAGCATCTTTTAAGTTAATTCCATTATTAGCTAGTGGATGGTGAGCCCTGATTTGGAAAGCACTACCCTCTGGCCTTTCTTCCACTCCTGCTTCATGGATCGTGGGATCTACCTCAGGCCTAGCTGACTGGCTCTGGGTGGGGCACCTGACACAGCTGACCAATCAGATTCCCCCTTGGGAATTTGGAATTGGGCCATTCAGCCAGTAGCGGGAAGCTGAGCGAAAGAATTAGAGTCGAAACAGGGATCGAGTGTGAGTCACACACAAGCCAAAAGGATGGAGGAGCAGAGAAGCCCTGAGTAAGCAGAGAGCCGGCCCACCACGAGATAATGGAGCAGTCGCGCAGACAACTGTGCAGCTGGGAGAGCATGCTGGCCCAGAAGGAGAGGTGGTGAGAGGGAGCCGCTGCCTGAGGACTGATGGCTTCCCCGTTCCTGGCTCCAGCCCCCATGCATCCTGCCTGCGCCGCCTTCCCGTGAGAGTTTTGCCTCCTTAATGTACCCTGCCCCACTTTTGTGAGCTACTCTGGTGGGTTTCTGTCCCTTTTCTCTGCTAAGCCTTGGTCTGCCTCAGTCCTGCTGTTGTTTCTGCTGGGGAAGCCAGTTGCGGCTCTAAGGATGGAGCTGTGCAAGCACAGATGGGCTGGAGGGGGAACAGACCCAGCATCCCCTAGCAGCCAGTTCAGCTTAGCCCACAGGCTAGGGTGTTGGTGTGTGCTCTTCAGAGTGGACAGCAGAGCTAGCTGTCTGTGTGGGACTGCGCATGTGGGGTCCCTCGACTGAGAAGCAGGCAGACTTTGGGGGTAGGCTCGGCTTGCCAAGTGGACAGCCATGGGCTCTGGCAGACCACGAATCGCTTCTCTGCACCTCGGTTTCCACACATGTGAAATGGACCTATAAGATCCGCAGAGATGTGGGCAAACATGGAGAGCTGAGTGGGACCCAGCAAGCCTACTCTCAGGAATGCCGCAGCTGCTGTTGTTTGAGGAAACCATCAAGGTCTTAGCTTCCTGGGGACTTGGCCCTGAAGCCGATTAGGGGAGCACAGGACATTCCCCACCGCTGGCCGTGCTTCCTGCCGCTGCCCCCTTGTCACCCCTCGACCCTCACCGCTGCTTCATCTTTTCATTTCTTCCTCGTCCCTTCCCCCTCCTGTCCTCATTTCCCTTCTTTCTGTTATCCCAGATGTTGATACAAACACCTGCTTGAGGATCCTGCAGAGGTGGGGAAGGCACACCAGCTCCTGGAAGCAGACGGCTTTCTGTCAGACTCCGAACTCAGACCCAGGCCCTTGCTTGTGTGTGTTCCAGGATGAGTGCTGCCCTTCTCTAAGCAGGCTCAACAGAGCCTTGCCCCTTCTTCCTTCTCTTGGGCCTTTAGGGAGTCCTCCCCCAAGCCTTGCTCTGGTGGCCTTGCCCCCTGTTACTGCTGGAATGGTGGCCCCTGATTCAGTTATTTGAGCCCTTAGGCATTTTCGACTTCAGATACTGGGCTCCCTAGGGGTGAAGACAGAGGAGCAAGCCTTCTGGATGCAGTGGGGGTACGGGGTTGGGCTATTTCTCAAGTCTCCTCTGCAGCTCCAACTCCAGCCTGGGAGCTGCTGGTGCAAACCGTGTGATCTGTTTTTCTCTCACTGTAGCAGTTATCACACCCCAGCCATGTGGCGTCTTCACACCCCCCACAGTGATGGCTAAGGGAAGCAGTGCCCTGGCTGGGGAAGGGTGTGTGCCAAGTGCTCCGTTGTAAGCAGTGCTCAGACTGTCAGAGGTCTTTGGGGACCCCAGGAATGGGCTCTGGATGCAGTGGGGGTGATGGCTATGGAGGCTGAGCAGCTCCCCGACTCTGGACTTCTTGAAGGGGCCACTGCCTGAATCTGGTGGCCTCCCCCTGGAAGCCGATGACCTCCAGCCCTGGGCAGGATGTGGGCAGTGTCCTCCTTCCCAGCCTCCTGCCAGCCTGCTCCATCTTTCTCTCTGTTCCATCCCTGCTTCTGATTTTTCTCTCTGCCTTACTTCTAGGCTTTTTTTTCTCATCTCTTGCTTTATTTTTTATTTACATGCCTATGTTTCTCTCCTTTCCTCCCTTCCCCTCCCCTCTTTTGTCTTTGAACACTTTCTCCTGTCTCTGGGTCTCTGCCTTTCACTTTTCTTCTGTCCCAACAATTCTGAGGAATTCTGGGCTAGATGGTGGTAGATGGGTCTCTCGGGCTCCAGACACTGCTGAGGAGAGAGTAGGAGGGAAGAGGGAAGGCAGGTGTGGACTTCCCAAGAGTTGGGACCACATCCCTGCCTGGCTCTGTGTGTTCGCCTTCCTTTCCTGTGCCTTGGTTCTCTCAGTCAAATCAGGCGGTAGATCCTTCAGTAGTTCATTCACTCATCTGCTTGTGAGCACTTGATACCTGCCACCCATGTGCACATGCCTGATGGACAGCAGTCAGGCCGCTGTTCTGCATGCTTGGGATGTCAGTGGACAGGAGACACCAAGGTCCTTGTCCCTGTGGAGTGGACACACTGTCGGGTCGGGATAGGCATGCAACAGCAGCTCAATGACACAGCAGTTTAGACAGCGAGGAGTGCAGCGAACTGAAAGAAGGATGGGGAGCTGGGGTGGGGATGGCGTAGAATAAAGTGATGGTGAGGTTGGATGCGATGTGTAGGGAGGGTTCCAGGGAAGGGGAGCGTGGAGCAAGGGCCCCAGGGCAGGAATCGCCCTGGGGGTTTATGGAACAGCTAGAGGCTTCGAGGCTGGAGAGCAGTGAGGAGAATCCCAGGGGTGACTCAGGGAGGAAAAGCAGGGTGAGGCTGGATCACACAGGTCTCCCAGGCTCTTGAAGCTTTTCCTCCACATGGATTGGTGGACTTATTGTGAGCCCCTCTCCGCCATCATGTGAAGAATGAACCTGGGCTCTGTGGGTATTGGGGAAGAGCTAGGGCAGCTGGGATGGCAGCGTAGGTGGAGCTGGCGGTGGCAGTGGCCCACTTCCAGCTCCACATTTGTTCCTGGAGGTTGCTGCAGGCCGCCATCCTCCACTGGGTTTGGATGGGCCACAGGGCCACCTGGGCATGCTGCACTAACGCTGGCCTCACCTCTTTCTCTCCACAGAGTGTTCAAGAAGGCGAGCCCCAATGGGAAGGTGAGTGCTGGGTGGTGCGGCCTCCTCCCCAGGTCCAGCCTCTGAGACCCTGGGGGAGCAGAGCCAATTGCTTCCCTGCAGATGCCACTTCTGGTGACACAACTGTGTCCTTAGGAGCCCTCCATCCAAAGGGGAAGGGCCTGCTAGGAAACTTCCTGTCTGGCCTTTGGTGGCAGCAGCTGTGGCTGGAGAGAGCTGGCTTCTAGAGAAGTGTGAATGTGATAAACAAAGGTCCAGCTGACTGGCAAGGGCCACTGGCCAGGGGAAGCAGGTGTCACATTGTTATGCAAGGCCGCTTCAAGGGCCTGCTCCCTTTTCTTTCCACAGGCCTTGCTTTCCTCTGAGCTCTGCTAATAAATGCTGCCACCATTCTGTGCCGGTCCGGGCCAAGCCTGGAAACGGAGTAGGCTGTGTTGGCTGCTACAACACACAGCCTATGAGTAGGCTGCTCATAGCAGGTGGCTCAGAGATGGGCATTTCCATACAAAGCGTGAGGTATAGGGGTGCTTGGGCTGCAGGGCCTGGTATGGCAGTCATGGGTGTCTTTCTCTAGGAGAGATGCATTTCCAGACCAGGCAGGGTGAGAGGTGCTCCAGACAGGATGTAAAATCTGACTGCAGCCCACTCCAGGCAGACGAGTCCCTGGTGCCAGGAGGGAGCAGGAGTGGAGATGGCCATGGCTGCAGATTGCCTCTCGGGAGCCCTGTGGGGCTTGGGAACTCAGACCCCTGGCCTGGGTTGGCAGGTGGTGCCAGGGGCTTCGCATCCCCATTCAGTGCCACAGCGGACGCGGCGCATCACCTCTCTCTACTTCCTGTTGCACCCGGATTCCGTCTTGGATTCCTTCTCTGTCCAGGTCCTGATGGACAATCAATCAGAGTTGGCATTTGGAATGAGAGCCATTTGTCATCCTTACCTGTGGGCACTGAGGAACTGCTACAGGGTTTTCAGACAGGGGCGCCATGGTTTGATTTTCACTTAGGCCAGCCAATCTGGCTAAGGAGGGGAGAGGGGCCTGAGCCCCGGGTGGGGGTGGGGGAGCTTCGAGGCTGTCAGCAGCAGGCGAGGCTTTCCGTGGGCATGGAGAGGGAGGATCTGAGAAATCCGGCAGGGGCCGAGTCATCAGAGCTGTGGAGCAGGAAGGGCAGGATGGCATTCTGGACCTGGCATTGAGCCCTGGAATTCTAGCTGGTGGGTTCTTCCCTGTGGGTTGGTGGGGGCCCAGCTCCCCACTGCTCACCACCTCAGAAAACAAGTCCTTAGGCGAGCGGCTTCCTGCCAGGCACCTAAGATCACGGAGCCTGTATCTGCAGCGCTCCTGGGCTCAGCGTCTCTGCCTGCAGTGGGCTTCTCTGGGCCTTCTGAGTTCCTGCTCAGCAGCCTTCTTTGCTGCTGCACCTCCATCCTCTGCGGTGCTTGTTGAGGTCATGCCAGGCTTGATCTATAGAGAGCAATCAGTAGCAACTTCCTAGGGCTTGGGAGGCAGAGGTGTATTTGACGGTTTGGAAAGATTTGCCCTATTAGGAGTGGGGGAGGGGCTGAATCCAGGTAGGGTCTGATAAAACTTAGGGGTGGTTCTGGGAGCTTCAGGGCAGCCTCCTCCTGGTTTCCTCCAGGAAGGGCACATACCTTCCCTGGCTCATGCTGCCAACACCTTGTCTCTCCTCCCCAGCTCACTGTCTACCTGGGAAAGCGGGACTTTGTGGACCACATCGACCTTGTAGACCCAGTGGGTGAGTCATGGGGAGTCTCAGAGAGCAGGAGGGAGAGTGGAGGGGCTGCCGCCGAGGGCGGGGTCTTGGCTGCTGCTTCAGTTAGCAGGAGTCTTCTGAGAAGCTCCTTTTCTTCCTGGTACAGGGCCCTGGAAGATTACAGGGAGGTTAGAGGGATGTCATGAAGCAGCAGGGAGGGTGAGGGTGGTGAGTGCAGACAGTTAGGGCAGCTACGATTGTCATCTCTGATTTCAAACCTGGACAGTGATGCACAGAGAGGCGCCCTGACTTGTTCCAGGTCACAGAGCCAGTAGGTGCAGGCCCTAGATTCAAACCTGGCTTCCTGGCTCTGCCGAAAACCTTAGTTTCGCTGCTTCCTTATGGCAAACAGTGTGAGATGGAAAGAAAACCCTTGGGGTTTTTGATGTGGGGATCGTTTTCTCCTACATGGGGTTCTGAATGATGGCTGAAATCACCTTCCAAGGTCTTGTTCTAGCTCAGGGTTTCTTATACTGAGGATTCTTGACACCTGCGAATAGATGATCACATGTCGAGCTCTGTCCCATGCATCGCAAGGTGCATGGCAGCATCCCTGGCCTTTGCCCATTAGGTGCCAGGAATGCCATACCTAACATGGTTATGACAATCACCGAAACCCTTGAAGCCAAGAGCCTCTAATCTCAGTTCTTTCAGGAGACCAAGGCAGGAGGATCGTTTTTGGACATTGCCCAAACTGCACCTAGTAGAGAACCACTGCTCTTGTTAGAAGACTCTTGGCCTATTGTCTGCTCCCACAGCTGAGGGAGGGAGGCCCAGAACTACCCCATTTGACTGATGGACCTAGGAAGGCCAAGAGGTTAAGTTGTTGTTGTTGTTGTTATTGTTAGGAAGGATATGGACAAATCAAAGTGATACCTAAAGAGGTGACAGCTGGGAGGATGGAACCAGAGACTGCGTAAAACCAAGTCCAGGTGAAGAAAATGGAATGTATTGTTGGGAAATAGTCCCAGAGAATGTGGCCTCTCTTTCTGTCCCTGGAGGCTGTCCTTGGGCTAGAGGGCCATTGACTGGGTGACTAAGGAGTAAGATGTCCTCCCAGCTGTCACCTCTTTAGGTATCACTTTCAATAATAATAATAATAATAATAATAATAATAATAATAATAATAATAATAATAGCAGCAACAATAATACAACTTAACCTGTTGGCCTTCTTGGGTCCATTTGTCAAAAGGAGTGGTTCTGGCCTCTCGGCTCCAGGATGTAGTAACAGGTTTCAGCTCACGGGGAGGAAGACCCGTCCAATATTGAGGCCAGGGACCTGGAGGTCCCTAGGGTCCCTGTGTCAGTGAGATGTGTATAGGACCAGGAAGCTGCAGAAGGACCACTCCCATTAGATCCTTCCAAGCCCCCAGGCCTAGCAGAGAGTCACCCTCCCCAGCCTCCAGAACCTGCTCCTGGGCCTCCAAGTTGTGCTGTTCCCTCTGCCTTCCTTTTCCTACTCCGCAGTCACCCAGTCAATGACCCTTTCATCCTCTGAGGTCTGGCCTCAGCTTTCTGCCCCCCAAGCAACCTCCCATGGCAAGCCTGAAGAAGTTCTTTCCACACCCTGGGACTCTGTGCATGAATTTCCAGAGCCCTCATGCCTAGGGCACGACATGGCCCAGAGGCAATGTCCACCATGAAAGGAGGGAAGATGCCTGGGCATGCTCTGACCAGCTGTCCCTAGGACCTGGCTGGGACTGGTTGGATTAGGATCCTTCTGCACTGTGCCTGAGATTCCCTGGGGGATCAGCTGTAGAGCAGCATGGGGGAAGCAGCAGTGTAGCCAGAGCAAGAGAAAGACTTGGCCAGAGATGAGCTGGGGGTGCCAGGCAGAGGTGTCCCCTGCACCAGCATTCCTGGCCTCCTGGGCAGAGAACATCATTTGCGTCCGGGTGGCTCCCCAGGGCAAGCCGCATGAGGGATGCGGGCCCATTCCACTTGCTCATGCTGTGCTCTGTATAAGCCCTTTGCACTGTGACATGTTTTACACATGTGCCCATCGATACAGAGCGCCCACTTGTCCTCACGTGAGCCCCTCAAGCGGGGTTACAAATCACAGCTTTCAGTCCGCAGATCCCAAATCCAGAGTGCCTTGAAAATCCAACTCTGTTCCCAGATTCTAGGCGGGGTTCGTCTGCTGGCAAACCTGACTATCTCTGGCAAGGGTGCTTATGCCTTGGTTAGCCTATTGGTGGATGGAATACAGCCACACATCACTAAGTGATGGCAACACATTCTGAGAAATGTGTCGTTAGGTGGCTTTGTCACTGGTGACCCTCAAGGGTATGCTTACACTCATTAAGAGGAGCTCAGTGTCCCTAGGTGATATAATCTAATGAGGCCATATTGTATGTGTGGTCCTATGGAATATTACATGGCCTGAGAGTGGTCTGTGCAGAGCTGTGAATGGCTTTTACAGCAGGGCATGCGTCTCGCTGAGGCGGCACCGTCTGTGGAGCGGGTGCCTCACTGCCGCTGTGCCATGCACAGCATCTGAGCTCCAAAGTCCACTTAGGCCTGAGGATCTCAGACCCATATTATTACTGTTCTTATTTTTTAATGTATTTAGTACAGGGTCTAAATACAGGGTTTCACTACATAGATCGGGCTTGTTGTGATTCTCCTGTTTTCAGCATCCCAAGCACTGGGATTACAGTCTCAGTTGCCATCTCAGCGCACCCCTGGGGCAGGGCCAGCATGGCACACTGGGGATTGAACCCTGGCTGCTGAGCTCTGCCTAAGCAGGTGCTTTAGTCCGCTGAGCTATCTGGCGGGCCTTATTATTGTTCCTTTTTTTTTTTTATGGCGGGCTCAGCCTGCCCTGGGGGTGGGACTGGCACAGCATGTGGTGCGAGGGATTGAACTGCGGTTGCCTAAGCTTGCCTAAGCAAGCACTTTAGACCGCTGAGCCATCTTGCTGGTCCTGTTGTTCTTATTAGTGAATGAAGAAACATAGAAGTTGGGGAACCTGCTCAGAGTCCACAGCTCGTCTGGGAGGGCAGAGAGGGGGCAGAGACGAGGCTGGGGAGCTAGGGCTCACTCCCAGGTGCTGGCTGGCCTATCTCTGGATGAAGCTCCTGAGTGGAAGGTGGCTGGGTTTAGAGCTGGGTGGGTGATGGGCTCGGGGGTGGGAGGTGAGGGTGTGAGGTGAGCTTTCCCTCTGTCCCCCCAGATGGCGTGGTCCTGGTGGATCCCGAGTATCTCAAAGAGAGGAGAGGTAGGCTGTGCATCACTCCCACCTTCCTTACAGACCTTCCCAGAAGGACACCTGATCATCTTACTGCCCCTCAGGGCCCCTCAGTGCCCCAGCGAGTGCGGTGGCCTCCTCCAGCTGGGGAGACCTTACCACAACATAAGCACTTTTTCTCCATGTTCTGACCATAGCAAGGCTGCCGGTGCCACTCACTAGGGGGTGAAGGGAGTGTGCAAGGTCAGTGGGGAGACAGGAGCAGGGGTAGGACTGGGACAGGACCCTGTGCCATCTGGCAGAACCTGCACTTGCTCCCACCCCAGGCTTGTCACCTACTGCAGCCTCCCTGCCCTGGCAGGCCACCCCTGGTGCCCCTGGGCTAGGTCGGGGGCAGATGACCCAGCCAACATCCCCCACTTCCTCCCCGGAACCATGCTATGGGCTTCCATGTAGGTCCCCAGTACTAGCTCCTGAGGGGACATAGCACACCCTGCCCACAGGACCCAAGGATAGGCCTATGGCCTCCCAGGATATAGGTGGCACAATGGGGAGCTTATGTGCTCCCTCCATAGCCCTGATCATTGACTCTGCTCTCCACAGTCTATGTGACACTGACCTGCGCCTTCCGCTATGGCCGGGAGGACCTGGATGTCCTGGGCCTGACGTTCCGCAAAGACCTGTTCGTGGCCAATGTGCAGTCCTTCCCACCAGCCCCTGAGGACAAGAAGCCACTGACACGACTGCAGGAGCGCCTCATCAAGAAGCTCGGCGAGCATGCCTACCCCTTCACTTTTGAGGTAGGGGCTGCCTGCCCATTCAGAAGTGCCCCTTGCGGGGAGCGCCCAGGGCCAGCAGCTGGGGCTGCGGGGCAGCTGCTCTTCTTACCCACTTCTCCATGTACAATTGAACCAGGACACTTGTCTCTTGCTCTTCTTTTCCAGCTACTGTGGGCCGCCCTTACCTGTGACTACTTCTTGGACTCTTATGAGTCTACTTTGCTGGTGGAGAAAGGGGGTCCTGGGGGAGGCTACAGAGAAGAAACAAGTTTTTTGGTCTCTAGATCACTACAAGGTGTCCCCCTGCAGGCCGTCTGCCCACTTGTCCAGCCTCAACACCTGCCCTGCTATTCCAACTCTAAGACATCACAATTGAAAAAAAAAAAAATTTCTTTATTTTGATACAGGGTCTGGCTATATAGTGCAAGCTGGTCTTGGACTCACTATGTAGGCCCGACAGGCCTTGAATTAGTAGCCATCTTCCTGCCTCAGGCTCCCGAGTGCTGGGGTTATAGGCGTGTACAACTAGGCCCAGCTAACTTTACAATTCTTTTTTTTTTTTTTTTTTTTTTTTTTTTTTTTTTTTTTTTTTTTTTTTTTTTTTTATGCGTACAGGAGATCAAACCTGGGACCTTGCGCTTGCCAGGCAGGTGCTTATGGTACTGAGTTCTATCCCTGGGGCAACAGTTCTGAATTTCAACCTTTCTTGTTTCTGAGACTGTCTGATTCTATGGCATAGTGCACTCCTCTCTGCTTCTGTAAGCATTTGAGAATAGAGTGGAAATAACCGAGTCACCGTGCAGCTGTACTAGCTCTCTGTAGGTTTTGTCACAAATACCGCAAATTTGGTGATAAGTAAACATACTAGTTAAGATAGCACAACTTCGAATCCCTGAAAATCAGATGTTCAAAATGGTTTTCATGGGTTAAAGTTAAGGGCTTGGCAGGTGTGGCTTCTTCTGGGGGAGAATCAGTGTCCTTGTTCTCCACGCCCATGCTTGGCTCTTCACCTGTCCATCTCCTCATGGTGCGGGCTCCTGGTCTATTAGAGAATAGAAGCTTTGACATCTGGCATGGATGCCTCTTCAGTTTCCTGTTTCTTCTTGAATGACTCTGGAAATAATACCAGGCCTACCTCATTTATCCAGGCCGTTCTTCCCATCTTGATGTGCCTAACATAATCCCAGCTGCCAAGTTCCTTTTGTCCAGTAAGATAAGAGTCTCAGATTTGGGGGAGTAGGACATGGGCATCTTTGAGGGGTGATTATTCTGCCTACCATAGTAGGCCCCATGAAAAGATTTTTTCAGCCATGCTGTGAGGACTGGCCCTGGGCTAACCCTTAAAGAAACAACAGATGGAAATCCTTGGCTTCACTGGAGGAGCTTCTGATGGGGGCGACCTGGCCCATTCTAGGGGCTCCTTGCCTCACAGGGGAGACATAGCCTGTGCTCTGGGGCTGGGTGGGCAGGTGTGTAGGAGTGGCCAGGGTGTGAGGCAGGCTTGGGTGAGGGAGTGGCAGCTCTGACACAGCAGGTTCTGTGTCTTCTGAACAGATCCCTCCGAACCTCCCTTGCTCCGTGACGTTGCAGCCAGGGCCAGAAGACACCGGGAAGGCAAGTCACCCCAAAGTGGGCCTCTGTGTGGCTCCAGGACTCTCATGTCTCTAGCTTTCTAGATTTCTCCTTGGGAAGTGCTGGACACTCCAGACTGTCCCCCGCACTCCTCCCCTCACTGGAGTTTCCTTGGGTCGAGGCCTGCTGGTTGGACAACTCTTCTCTCCAGACAAGGCCGCAGGCTCAGCCCCACCCCCACATGATGTGTCAGAGGTTCTGACCAAAATGCGCTAAGGACGTTCACCTGGGCTCACATAGTCCCAGAAACTTTACATAGCCATATGATCCCTCCGTGTCACAGATGGGGAAACTGATGTTGAGACAAATTTTACCACTAGTATCCCTGGCCCAGACCTCAGAATCCATTTTCTCAGCTCTGAGGCAGAGATGACAGGATGTGCCGCCTGTGTTGTTGGGGAGACTGAGAAAGACTCGCAGCGCAGGGTACTGTACCCTTTAGGAACTCTTAGCCTGGTTGTCTTGCTATTTCTGGGTGCTGCTTGGATGAGGACAGCCACCTGGGTGGAGGCAGGAGTCCCAAGAATAGCACTACGCTAGGGTGGCTTGGGACAACAGTCTGCGGCTCTGGAAGCAGCTCTGGGGGCAGGTGGGCTCAGGGCTCAGGGCCTGGGTGTTCCCGGCCAGCGGCTGGTTTGTACCATGGGAGCGGCCCTGCTGCCCCATGGCCCCTTGGGCAGTGCTGCCTCCTCCACAGGCCTGTGGCGTGGACTACGAAGTCAAAGCCTTCTGTGCCGAGAACCTAGAGGAGAAGATCCACAAAAGGTGTGTGGGCACTGGGTGTGGAGGGGAGGAGACAGCCAGGAGGGAGGTGTGAGTTGGGGAGAGCTGAGCTGTGGCGACTTCTTCCTACCTCACCGTCGGGCAGCATCCTCCCTTCCAGACTGTGAGTCTTTTTTGGAAAACTCCCCTATGTTTTAGATTGTGCTCAGTGTTAGATGCCTCTAGCCCTGCACCCCATTTCCAGTTTCCTTCTGGGAGGTGATGGGAGGAGGTGGGGCGTGCATGTCATGGAGGCCTCTAAACCTGGGATGGAGGGGAAGGTGAACCCACTCAGGAGAACTGGAGGGCGTGTCTCAGGGAGGGGAGGTCTGTTCCAGTGGGCAGAATCACTTGACCCCTACTAGGGGCTGCCTTGCCTGGATTAGACCCTGCCCCACCTCCTGGATGGGCTGGCTTCTGGGCCTAAGGATGCTTCTGCATCTTGCAGCAAAGGATACAGCAAGCTCTTAGTGAGTGGGCTGTTTGCCACCTTGTGGCTGTTGATGGTACTGCAAGCTTCTTTATCCACAGCGCTGGCCACTTACTCCGGAGCATGAGATGAGAGCCTCCTCTCTTGATTCTCTGTCCCTTTTTCCTCTTAAGACCTCAGGCCAAGGAGAAGGAAGGGTGCAGTGGGCTGTGCCAGGGGGCCTGACCAGAGCACAGAGCAGAGGCAACACCGAGAGCCACCGTCCTCACCCTACCACCAAGGGGGTATTTAGGACCACAGCAATAATTTCTTGGTAATGGTGATGTGTTGGTAGCAGCTGTCATTCCTCAAATACATCCCAGACATGTCCAAAGGCCTCGACAGTCCTGGATTCATTTAGTTCTCACAGCAGTCCTAAGAGCTAGGTCCAGCAAGACAAACAGCAGCAAGACCTAGCTCTTAGGACTGCTGTGAGAACTAAATGAATCCAGGACTGGAAATGCAAGAAGTGCAAAGAGAAGTAATGGAGGTAGGTGACTTGGGTCATCTTTTTCACTGTCCTTCTCCATTAGAAATTCTGTACGTCTGGTCATCCGGAAGGTTCAGTATGCCCCAGAGAGGCCTGGCCCCCAGCCCACAGCTGAGACCACCAGGCAATTCCTCATGTCGGACAAGCCCTTGCACCTAGAAGCCTCCTTGGATAAGGAGGTAGGAGTTGGGGTCTGGCGTGGGTGAAGGCTGTTCCCCCAGACCTCCTACTCCTGGCCTTGAGGACTCCTCATCCGGGAGCCCATCTCCCAGTCCTGGGACTATGAGACTTGGGGAACCGAGGCTTCCCTTGAAGGAGTGGCAGAGGTGGACACGAGCCCAGGGGCTTAGCTGGCTTTGGAAGGAAGCAGAGTGCTTTGGGGAGGGTCTGGCCTGTCCTCTCATGTCCACCAACTTTAATCTTTTTTTTTTTTTTTTTTTTTTTTTGCGGGACAGGGGATTAAACTCAGGTCCTTATACTTGCTAGGCAGGCACTTGTGCTATCTCCCTGGCCCCATGTTCACCAACTTTGAGCTTCAGCTCAAATGCTAAAGACCAGCCAGACTGGCAGAGGAGGACACAGAGGGGCCCCTGAACTCCTTGTGATAATGCTTCCTGACCCTAAGCCATGAGACCACAGACCCTGCAGAAATGGGGGAACTCTGAACCACTGACTGAAACCTGCTAGGCATGCAGACAGGCCCCTCCTGGGTTTAGGCACCCCTTCACTCCTGGGGGTGGCTGAAGGCAAATGCCCAGGTAAGATGCAGTTAAGGTTGTTCAGAGCCACTTCAGAGCGGGTCCCCTGTGAGGCCAGCCAGCCCTTCCTCCCCTTGCCTGGCTTCCTCCAGAGTCTCTTAGGTCATTCCCACTGGCAGGAACTTGGGACCCCACTTGGTCCAAGTCCTATCGTACTTTGGGAGAAACCGGGGCTTAGACAACTCGTCCAGCGCCAACAGCCATCACCTTCACTATTGTTTTCCTTGTTATTGTCATTCTTGTTGGTGGCCAGGTCAAGACTAGAGGCAGGAATGTCACTTACTTCTAATATCTTTCAAGAGTTCCCCAAGGGACTGGAATGCTGATAGACTTGGTGGCTTCTGTGTCCCCTTCACACCACACAAAGTGGCCAATGAGCTTGGGGTAAACGTTAGAATAGCTAAGGCCTGGGGAACACTAGGAAGGCCTTTTCCCTTCTCCTTTGGCTGCCAGGTGGTGTCTTCCCAGCTGACTTTCCCCTTTCTGCTGCCTCCCAGATCTATTACCATGGAGAACCCATCAGTGTCAACGTCCATGTCACCAACAACACCAACAAGACAGTGAAGAAGATCAAAATCTCAGGTACTTTGGGGAGAGCCTCATTTCTAGGGTGGAAGCCCCCTCCCAGCAGCTGCGCCTACTGGATGCTTGCCCCTTGCCAAGAGCCTTGTGACACCTTCTATTAGTAACTCTCAAACCTGGGTCAGCTCTGGGCCAGTTCTGGGCCATAGGGGGACTTTGAGGCTGGTGACCCAGACTTCCTGCAGCCCTCTGGTCAGGCCATCTCCTGTAGGTTTGCAGGAGTCTGGAAATCCTTGAGGGGAAACCTTTAGGTTAGGGAGAGGAATGGATGTTTGGGGTCTCCCCTTTGGGTGGAGGGTGGGCTGATGTCATGCAAAAGTGGACTGGTGGACTCTGCCCAGGCTGAGGGAGGAGGCCGGAAGTGCCTGCAGGAGTTGCCCCTTGCTCATGTGCTTCCCCCCTTTGTGTTCCTGCCCCTACCAGTGCGCCAGTACGCGGATATCTGCCTCTTCAACACAGCGCAGTACAAGTGCCCCGTGGCCATGGAAGAGGCTGAGTGAGTGATCCAGGCTGGCCTGAAGTGGAGTGGGGAAAAAGAGTAGCTCTAGCTCTGGCCACAGCTCGAGTGGCCCTGCTCACCTGCAGAGGGCTGGTCCTCAGACTGCCTTACCACTCACAGTTGATGATCATAGCCTGCTAGAACCCGCCCATCTGGTTTAGCGGCAATGCAGTACACACTATGGTCAAGGAAGACCAGTGAGGCCCGACAGGGGTTCATATGTGAGAGGGCCCTGGGTTTGTGGAGAAACACCAGACTGCGCCGGAAACTGAGGCGGGAGGGAAAACTTCCTTCTGAGCTCCCTGGGAGCCAGGGCAGAGTGGGGGGCACCATGGACAGCTTTCCTTATCTGATAGAGAAGTCATCTAGCTCCCTGGGTGAAAGGGGTTGTGTGTGGGAGGGCAAAGAGTAATTTTACAAAAAATATCTAGATTTGTGGCGAGCTGTTGTGGTTGCCAGATCTCAAGCAAAGACTTTATTTTTTTTTTTTAACAAAACTACCTAAAGGGGGTATGCATGTTCATAGAAGACAGTTTTTTTTTTTTTTTTTTTAAACCTGGCCCTAAAAATTTTGGGGGGATAGTTGTACTTCATGTAATGTTATCTGAATATGTATATAATTGCAATTGATATTTTTTGCCACATAAAGATAGTTTAAGAGGTCTTTGAGATGGCTTTTAGTTTTCTATAGGTAATTAGATCAGATTCCCCTATTACTAGATGTTTCTTATATGCACTGTTGATTGGGAAAAAACTCTTCAAAGCCATGAGTTATAGATTCTTGGTGAGGAGTACAGTGAAGTGACCCAGAGCCAGAGCAGCTTGCAGGCCCCCAGTGGACCCTCGGGTCCTGCAGATGTGCACATCTGCACAATTCGTGCAGCCCAGGAAGGGAGCCGCTGTGCTCAGCATGTGTACAGTCTGTTCTCACAGACTCCCGGGGGCTTGGGGCTGCTGCCGCCCTGGTGTGCAGATAAGGGAATGGGGTCAGAGAAGGGGACACACCCCAACCAGGGTGCCGCCAGGACAGCCTTCTTACTGTGTGCTGCACAGCAGTTGTCTTGGTGAAAAGGGAGAAAGCAAGCAAAGCACAAAAACAAATAAAAATTGAATAATCTGGGCTGGGGAGATAGCTCAGCGGCTTAAGTGCCTGCCTGACAAGCACAAGGTCCTGAGTTCAGTTCCCTAGTATTGTAAAATGATAATAATAATAATAATAATAATAATAATAATTCAAAAATTGAACAATGAAAAAAATTAAAAAACTGAATGATTCAAATGCAATGTCCACGGTGGATAGATGTGACTGCATGAGGATGTTGGGGCTGCCACAAAGCAAGTGAAGTCTTAATTGCAGGCCGTAAGGAGTGGCTTTTGGGTTTCTAATAGCTTCTCTCAGGGTTTATGTATAGTCGTGATTTTTAAAGTGTATGCTTAGCGCTGTGCTGTTCCCCAGCGCAGGGTCAGTCCTATTTGTGTGGGGTGGGTGCCTCTTCTGCTTGTGGTGGTCTCCCTGTCACAGCTAGTCTTGGTACACATGGCCCCTGCAGGTGGGGGTGAGGGGAATGGGTTGGCAAGAGCAGGTTTGGGCTGGGCCTGGCCTGGGTAGGAGCTGAGGCAGGGGTTGGCATGGGAAGGACGTCCTCCATGCCTACTTCCCTCCTTCAGTGACACGGTGGCACCAAGCTCAACATTCTGCAAGGTCTACACACTGACCCCTTTCCTGGCCAACAACCGGGAGAAGCGGGGCCTGGCCCTGGATGGGAAGCTGAAGCACGAGGACACGAACCTGGCCTCCAGCACCCTGTGAGCTCTGTCCTAGTCCCCGGCGCCTAGACCCTGAGTCCTCCCTCATCTATCTGTACAGGGACGAGGGTCAGATTTGCCTCTCCCGGGGCTGTGTGTTCAGGAGCGTGACCAATCAGGAAGGAGGACCAGAGAGCAGTGGGGACTGGGTCTGGCTCACTCAGTTGGTGCCAGCCCTGCTTGGCCTGGGGTCCGCAGCCAGCGGCAGTGTTCCTGGGGCTGGAGGGAAGGGCTTGCTCTCGAGAGGTTCTAGCTTAATGGGGTGAATGCAGTGGTGGGGGGAGTTTGCAGAGACGGGCTGTGCACCTGGGGCTCCAGGTATGGGCGCTCTCCAGGACAGAGACCCCGGGGCTGTCTGGCCACTGCCAATGCATGGGGCTCAGTAAACCCAAGGGTGTAGGGTACCTTCCTCGCCCTCCCTACCAGAGTCTTAAGCACCCTCATCCCTGCTGGCTCTAGGCTTAGGCCCCCCTGACTCTTCTTCCCAGCATAGGCAGCCCCATCCTGCTAAGCCTTTACCCCCTTCTCTACTTCAGCTTAAATCCTGCCTGCCTGTAAGACCCCACCAAGGCACCAGCTCCTCAAAACCCCTTTCCCTTACACCTTCAGCTTCCACTGCCCTCACCCTCTCTGCACTCTCAGCTGACCCTTTCTGCCAGCAGGATCTGAGCACAAAAGCGGGGGAGCACACCTTCACTGTGCCGCTGGGCCAGGGCCAGGAGGTGCTGACCAGGGTCACCCAGCCATGCTGGGAACTGTGAGCTCTTCAGTTGTGGCTCTCGGAGAGAGTGTGCAGCTAGCTCACTCATTGCTGATGGCCAGGTTGAGGCCCACACTAGACTCCGTGGGACATGGCAGCTGGGTACCCCAGGAGAAGAGTGGGCCCCTCCCGAGCCCCACTGCCTGCTGTGTCTCCCTTCTCAGCAAGCTCTGAGGAACAGCTAAAGCATGTTGCTTTGCAGGTTGAGAGAAGGCGCCAACCGTGAGATCCTGGGCATCATTGTCTCCTACAAAGTGAAAGTGAAGCTGGTGGTGTCTCGGGGCGGGTGAGTGCTTGCACCAGCCCAAGGGCCCCTGGCACAGAGGTGTGTGCAGCCCCCGCCCCATTCTGCCTGTGTGTCAGACCTTCTAACTGCATCCTCTTATGGAGGAGGAGGGGGGATGGAGCACTTCCTGTTCCTCTCTACCTCCTTCACCTTCCACCGACCCATTTCCTCTCCTCCAGTGCCCACCCTTCATTTCATTCCCTATCTCCAACTCATCCTTCTCCCAGGCTGGGCCTGGCAGGGAGTGAGCATGGAGCAGGACAGCATCTGAGTCTATTCTGTAGGTGCCTCACGGCATCTCAGGCAGAGCACGCACCCTCACTCCTGCCTGCTCTGCTCTGCTTGGGGATCAGAGTGCAGAGCTGGATTCTGGATTTTCTGTGTTGGCCGACTTTCCCATTTTACAATGGGAGACAAAGGCTGAAACGCCGCTTAGCCAGTTCCTGAAGTCTCCACCTGCCCCCTTCTCTCATGGGCCCTGGCATCCCAGCAGGGGACCAGAGTATTCCTTGCCCTGAAGTACAGGGCACACTGCTCTGTAGTTTGGTGGAGGCTCAGAAAACAGTGCCATTTCTCCATAAATTGAGCCTCTGTGCTATAAACCTAGGATTTAAGGTTTCTAGTTTGTTGGAGAATTTTTTTTTTTTTTTTTTCTGATTTGGTTCATACATTTCTAGGGAAAGATTGAAACATCAAATAACATTAGACATTGAGTCCCCTTAGTTATTAGAATAACAGTGTTCACAAGCTCTAGGACATCTTTAAATCCCTATCCTGTATCCTGTGGCTTTGCACGACCCACCATCTTCTGTAAGCTCCTGGTGACCCTGACATGGCTCCTTGTGCCACCCAACACTGCCAGGGTGGGAAAGCCTCTTTCAGAGCTGTGGATCCTGGGGCCCAGGGAGTGTGCTGAGCAGGGCTTGCACTCAGCCCCAGGGCCCGCCTGAAACCTCAGGGCCTGGGGTGTGCCTTCTTGCTGGGGTGGGGGCGTCCTCTGGTCTGCTCTGGGGCAGCAGAGGTGGTGAGTGAATGTGCTTTCTCTTTTCTCTCTGTGCTCCTTCCTGACCACTCCTCCCGCCTCCTCTGACCCACCCAGCCTGCTGGGAGACCTTGCATCCAGGTAAAGTCCTTCCTTTCCCCTGCTTGAGCCGCCTTCCTGGAAGGCCCAGCAACCACCAGCCTGACTGCCCAGAACCAGGGGACACTGGGTTGGGAAGAATCTAGAGGTCTTTGCAGATCAAGGGTTCAGGGCTGGAACCCTCTCAAGAGGGACAGGGGCCCATGTTTTCTTTGTAAAATACCTTTTCCCACCTGAGTGACAGCTACCTTTACAGACAGGATTTGGAGAGTGGCTCTGGGAGAGCAGACTGAATTCTAGAATGTTTAGGAGAAACGCAGGCTTTGTGGCTTGTAAGCCTCTGTAATAAGAATGGACTACTGGCTGCGTGTTGCTAAGGAGAAGCCTTCAAGAGATTTGTTGCTATAGATAAGATTCCCTGCTGGTTGTGGTGGCACATGAGTTTGAGACCAGCCTGGGCCTCAAAAGTGAGCTCAAGGCCAGCCTGAACTGCATAGTGAGACCCTTTCTCAAAAAGACAAAAAAAAAAAAGATTCCCTGTGACCAGTTGGATGGACTTGTATTCCCAAAATGCAGCGGCCGCAAACAAGGCTGTTTGGCTTGTCCCTCTCAAACAATGGCAATAATGTTCATCTTATGAAATCTTTGCAAAGACTTTATGAGTCAGACTGGTGCTAGGTACAAACATTCCTGAAGCACCCCCTGCCCCTGCCTATTGTAGTCCTGGCCTGGTAGAAGGCAGAGGTCCGAGTTCTCCCACCCGGATCCTGCACAGCTTGCTGAAGGCTGGCACATTCCGCCTTCCACCAGATCTGTTGATAGCTCACTGTGTTCTTAGTGAGCCCGGAGAAGCAGTCCTCTTTGGAAGCAAAAACAAACAGAAAGTCAAATATTTTTGACTGTCTTATCAAATCCCCATATTCTCATTGAGGGGAAGTCACAGTTCTGATGGGCCCAAGCCTCACAGTTTGATTGGTCTTTTACCCACATCTGGCTGTTCCAGTGGTTCTGGAATGTTGGCCTTGTCCTTGTTTTCCAGATGAGCTCAGTGAGCCTCACAGATGTAAATTCTCCACCAGGGAAGGAGGGGCCGGTGGCACACATCCTGCTTGCACTTCTTGTGCCCCTGGCATTCCCCATGCCTCTGCCTTCCACTAGGCACTGGGTGAAAATGGTGAAGAGCCACAGCTATGCCTGGAGGCACTCCTGGTGTGGGAGAGGGTTTCCTAGGGTGAGCAGTGGAGGAGGGCACCACCAGGACCGCCGCGGTGTCTGCAGGTGGGCAGGGCCTAGAGGCCCCTGTAGAGCCACCCAGAGACACAGGCCACGTAGCCCTGAACAATCCTTTTCCCAGCCCACAAAACTCTTTCTCAGAACAAGAGAAGTTTCTTCTTTCTTTCTTTCTTTCTTTCTTTCTTTCTTTCTTTCTTTCTTTCTTTCTTTCTTTCTTTCTTTCTTTCTTTCTTTCTTCTGAAGGCAGGAGAAGAAAGCCTGAGGCCTAGACAGTGCAGATGAGTGCGACCTGCCTCCCTGAGCGCAGACCCCCTCCAGGCCTAAGATGACAGAGTGTCAGAGCTCACAACCTGACTTCTGGGGGCTCACAGGTTTGGGTTTGTGTTTCAGCGATGTGGCTGTGGAACTGCCCTTCACCTTAATGCACCCTAAACCCAAAGAAGAACCTCCACATCGGGAAGGTGAGCAGGAGCTATGGGTCACTGGCATGGGGGTTTCCAGGTAGCTGACTGCCTTCTCCACTGGCTACCACATGACCCTCTTACCCCACCTCCCACAGGTCTAGCTTGCAGCCCAGTGTCATCTTTCCCCTAGTAGCCAAGGGTCCTCATGGAGCCCCCAGTTCCCAGCTCGGACTCTGCAGGGAGAGAGAGCCCAACCCTTTGTTCTCTGTGGAAGAGGGAGGCTGGAGAGTGGAGAACGGAGGATGGAGCACACTGGCCCCACACATAGGCCCACACTGTCCTCTTCCAGAGTGGGGGAAGGGGCATGTGGATAAGATTGCCTCTGGACACACCATTCCTATAACTTTCTAAGGGATAATCAGTTAGTCATATTTCACTGACTCTAAGAGAGGCAGCATATCCATGATTAAACTGTAAAATGCCACTGATTATAAAACACACTCCAAGCTCAAGAGAGGTTAAAATGTTAAAAAGAAAAGGTTGTCTTTGAGTCAGCAAAAGTCATGAATGCACGAGTGCAAGTCATGTTGGAAACCTGCCCACATCCTGTGGCTGCAGTGGGGTCTGGGGCCCTCCACACAGCTCTGCCTTGAAGATGATCCAGAGTGTTCTGTGGCCTGGATGAACGCCTTTCCCTTTCCCTCCATCCTTGCCCTTCCCGTATTAGCCTGCTTGTTCCATGGTGGGGACCATGCCTGCCGTCCCTGCCCCTCACTAACTCCTGGGTACCCTGCTGCCCTGTGTTCAGTTCCAGAGAACGAGGCGCCAGTGGACACCAATCTCATAGAACTGGACACGAAGTAAGCCAAATCCTGCCTTTGGATATCTGGGGGTGGGCCTGGGGTGCTATGGTGGGGTCATTTGCATATATGCTTATTAACCCCCTGAGGAGCAGCTGGTCTAAATCCCTTCTGCTGAGAGCCCCCTCTGCTCACCTCTTCAACAACCTGCTTGCCTGCATGTGACTTGAAGGACGCTCCATGCCTGTTCCTCTTCCGCTTGCTTTGGTGGGCTCTGTCTTTCCCGCTTGTTCTTGCACGTCTGTCTGTTGGTCCATCCGTCCATTCACAGCACCTGCTCGGCTCACACAGGGCTGGCTGAGACCTGGATCCGCACTTCCACCCCACCAAGCCCATTAGGTGGAGGCAGGTGGTGGGTGGGGAAGGGTCTGGAGTCCTGCTGCTTCTGACTCCTGTGGACCACCTGATGCAGATGTCTCTGCAGTGGAAGGCTGGTGTGGCTCTGGACAGTGGCTGGAGGGGGAGGACCTCGGCTAACAGCACGGATCACCTCCAGGGCCAAGCGGTTTTCTTGCTGCCCCTCCAAAAACCGCCCTTGCCTTGCGCCCAGGGAGAAATCTGGGAGATGGGTCTGGAGTCACTCCATAAGGAAGCTCCATGCTGCTGGCTGGACTCCATGGGGCAGGGGGCTTGGCTTGGGTGGGCCTTGCCTGGTCCTACGTGTGCATGTTTTATGATGGAAAGGAAGCACCCTTAGTACTGCAGCCCCACTCGGGCACCCCAAGCCTACCATGTCCTATGCTCTCTGTAGGTTTGTCATCCCCTCTCCTACCTGGGATGCATGTGAACTGACACTTCTGGGAGAAGGGGTGTCATAGCTTCCATGAAGTCCAGCCTGCTCCTTCCTGTTCAGAAACAAGAATGCTTCCTAAGGGTCGCTCGGTGGGTGGGTGGCTTTTCTGCAGTGGGGGTGGGGTAAGATATGCTGTAGGACCCTGGTGGCCTGGCCTCTCATGGTGGGAACAATTTCTCCCCCTGGCTACAGCTATTCGGCTTCTCAAGTTGACATGTCTCACTCATGTCCTCAAAAATGGGTCAGTTTTCTAGCTCCTAGGCATGAAAGTCAGGTTCGTGGCCCTCTGGCATTTCACCATGTCCCTAGGCCCAGATATGGCTGTTCCAAAGCTGCATGTGGGCATGCAGAGGTGTCAGCCTGACAAGGGCTTCTGTTCCAGATCAGCCCAGAGGCCAGAGACCCCAGAGTGCGGTTCTCTCCTCAGCCCCTGGGCATCGCCGCAGTCCAGGCCCCTGCCTTTGCCTCCTTTTCCTGCCCCTGCAAACATGCCATCTTTTCCTTGTCTCTCCTACCAGTGATGATGACATTGTGTTTGAGGACTTTGCCCGCCAGAGACTGAAAGGCATAAAGGACGACAAGGAGGAAGAGGAGGATGTTACAGGCTCCCCACACCTCAACGACAGATAGACGGGGCCGGCCTCCCCGGGCAGCTCCGGTCCACTCTCCCACACTAGGATGCTCACTTGTCTTCTTCCCCTCCTGGTTCCCCCTCCCTCTTGTTCTTCCAGTATCTACCAGGGGGCCTCATGGCCTCCAGGTCTTGGTGATGGACCTCTGGCTTCAGGACTGGCCCCACATCACCATGCCAGTGGGCCCGCAGTGCATTGAATTCACCCCTCTCCAAAGTCACCTCTCCACTCCTTTCCCCTTTTCATGCTCATCCCAGAAAGGCTACCACGACACAGGTCTCGGGATCAGCTTGAAATGGGGAGTGAAAAGGGGGAAGTGCATAGAAGGGGTGCAGCAGTGGTGGGCATGAGGACTCAGGTGGTAGGGGTGCTCAGGATGTAGGAGCAGAAGTCTGGAGTCCCAGGTGGTAGCATGGTTCTGGCAGCTGAAGGATGAGCACCGGGACAGGCCCTTTTCTGCTGTGAGGCAGAACTGGGTAGATTCCCAATGCCTTTTTGCAGTTTGGACCCACCAAAGACCTCTCCTCCTTCATCTTCACCCTGGTCCAGGTCCCTGCATCTTATGGGGGCCTTGGTGAAGACCTGTAGGTGCCAGAATGGAGGAAACCAGTGGATGGACTTTCGTACCAGCAGATACCCGGGCTGAGGCCAGCTGTGTGGACTAGTCAAGTACATCTCGGCTTTGTCAGAACATGGCATCTTTGCTACCGTGCACATAGAGACAGGAGGGAGAGCGGGTCTTCAGCCAGTGCCAGCCCCAGCTTCAGGGCGCCTCTCAGGTGGGGCAGGTGTGGGAAGATGGGAGTCCGCCTCGCTTCCCTTCCTTCATGGATTTAAGATGGTTACCAGGAGCAAGGCTGGACAGCCAGAGGCAACGGGGCCACTGCTCTTCCTGGCTGCCCCTGTGCTTTTCAGGGCTGTGCACTGGGCTGGCCTTGCAGGTGGGAGAGAGAAAGCAGTGGGTGTCCTTCTGCAGTAGGTGGAGGCTCCTGGGTGCTCTCCACTAAAGGCAGGCAGCTGCCTTTTTTCCCCTTGGGAGTCAGTGACTCCAGAGGTTCCCTGTGTCGTGGGTACTCTGTACCCATGATGTTGGTGTGATCAAGACCTGGGACCTTTCTCAGGAAAACAGAGCAGACAGCTGATAAAGAAGAAAGTGTTAAAGGTATCCATCCTTCTTGTCTGGTCTTTGATGCCAACTTGCTGTGTGACCTTGGCCAAGTTTTTTCCCCTCTCTGAGCCTCAGTTTTTCATTGGAAAACCAAGAAAAGTTTGACCAGATGATCTCAAAAGGCTTACCAGCTCTGGCTTCTGAGACTCTGAACATTAGAGCTTCTGGCATGCTGTGTGGAGCTGGGGCTGCTGACTGCTGTAGCCTGCGGACCTCAGAGAGCAGGATGCAGCCTGGCACCTAGTTCCTCCTCTAGGCCTGGGAAGCACTCCTTCTGGAGTGCTTCATCTTCCAGGAGTTTGCCCAGTGTGAAGCTATGGCCATCGTCTGGCTATGACAAGATGGGACAGAGCCGAGTTAGCTGAGGCTTGGGTGGGGGACTTGTGGTAGAGCCCCCAGGACCTCCCAGTCCACCTTTCCTCAAGGATTCAAACACCTTGAAGCTCCAGCCCCACGCTTGCCTGGAAAGGGAGACTCACAACTGTATTGTTCAAGTTCGATCAGAACTTTGTCGCGGCCTGGCACATCTGCCAGGGGGCTGTACAGCCATTTCCCATGATGAAATGAGCCCATTGCCTGGCCCAACCCAAGGGCCCCTTCCCAGGCCAGAAATGAGTGCATGGCAGTCACACTCCTCTGGCTAGCTTGGGGTCCCACTTGCAAGCACCCCAGGTATCCAGCTCCTGCTAGCACTAGCTAGGCAGTTTGTGCCCCGCCTGGACAGCTACAGAGGCCTGGGATGCCGGAAGAGCAAGTGGCAAGCATGCTTCCACTTCCAAGCATGCCTTCTGCTGTCTCCCTCTGGAAGCAGATAGGGGACCCCTTGTGTCTGGGGTAACCAGTCCCCTGCCAGGCTCTCCCCACCCCTAGCATGCACACAGATCTACCAGGCTGGCTTCTTTTGCCTCAACATCACACTCCTCTTTGGGGTTTAACCCAGTGTCAGTGGCAGTTTTCCGAGGTGCAGGGAAGCAGCAGAACCCTGTCTGTCTTTTTGCTCCTTAAACCAGACTGTTAATGGCAGTGGTTAAATTCAGTTGAATTCAGCTGAACCATCCTTTGCTGATGGCTTCTCTGCTATCTGTCTAGTGCTGGCAACACAGCGATTGGCTGTCCTTGGGAAGCTCATAGCCAGAGGGAGGCGACAAGGCAAAGTAAGAAGAGAGCAATTGATTTGAGGGCTCCATGGCTGCTCCTGGTCCACGCCTGGCCTTGATGTGAATTGGAGCCCAGCACTCATCTCCAGGAGGATGACACTGGAAGGATGACCTCGTGGGTAGCGCCTGGGTTGGATTTGGGGGCTCTACCACTTGCCCCTCGGCCAGGTGTCTTGCTGTGGAACTTTGCTGTAGTCCTGTGGGACATAGGCCAGTGTTTCTTTGGCATCTTCCTGGAGAGAAGGACCCAGATCATATTTCCAGACACCTGTGGCTCTCTGTAGGGCTTCTACATTCTGCTGTCAACCTGGCCAGGTGACGCCCAATTTCATTAGGGTTGGAGATGGAGTATCCTAAGCCCAAGAGCCCTGGTTTTCGACTCTTTCTGTTGCCTGTGCCAAACCAGCAGCCTCGCACTGGTACTTTCCACCAAGCTGAGAGGGCTGGCTCAGCACTCCAACCCCTGGGAAGATAAGGACTGAGTTACTAACAGGGCCTCACGGCCTCTTCAGCCTTACCGCCTGGACAAGCAAGAGTGGGCTCATCTTGGGTTTGGTTTGCTTAGCAGAACCACTGACTGCTGGTTCCTACATGGCACAATGAAAGTCCCCAGTGCCACCTGGTTGTTATCAACAAGCTGGGTGGCTTTGAGCAGGTGGCTCAAATTACTGGGCTCAGCTTCCCTAACTTAAATGGGACAATAGTTCCCTTCCTGCCTGATTCAGGCTTTGTCTTGGGGCCCAACGTAGAGGGGAATCATTGGCCAGTTTAAGTTGCCCAAGGGTGGTCCTGCAAGTACAAAGGCCAAGCACGAGGCCACCCATGGGCTTGCTGGGGTTGAGCTGTCTTCCCACACCAGCCCTCCTCTCTTACCTTGCTTCTCACATAGTAGATTGAACCAGGATGAGATCCAGTCAATTTGACCTTGGTGACCCGGCTGAGAGGGACATGTGGACACGACTCAGGACTTATAAACCCAAGGACAGGTGCAGGATCCAGGTCAGAGAGAAGACAAGGATGTTGGCAGTGACTGGATGACAGGGACATTTTAGGTCCTCTCAGACCTGGGCCATCCACATTTCCCAATTCTCACCTCATAGAGGTCAAGAAGCCTTGATCATGACCCCAGGTCAGGGAGCTGACCTCACTAGTGCTCCATCAACAAAATCCAAGAATGAGGAGAAGTAGAAAATGCCTGCTCCTCTCCTTCAGACTACAAAGACCCATCTAGGGTTGACCAGAGCAACAATGGCTTCACTTGGGAGGGCCTTGGGCTCCGAAATGCCCAGGTCTCCTGCCCCAAGAGTTGAGCCCTCATTGGTCTATTCCCAGTGGTTTCAGTAACTCAGAGAGGCAGCTGCTCTCCTGCCAGTGACTAGGGCTTAGTCACCCTCCATCCTCCAGGAGGAAGGGTGAGGCCGCCATCTTGAACTCCTACAGGGTCTCATGGGCACAGGTCTGTGCCTGTTTTGGTATTTTTCTTTTTAAACTCAATAAGGACCAAAAGAGACTCCCCTGATCCTCGTTCATTCAGCCTGCCCAGGGCCTGCATCTTGCCACCATCCTAGCCCTGGCACCTCTACCATCTTGCCCTTCCTCCTGGCCAACTGGAAGCAGCCAACCTGTGAGGCGGATCCCTACCTCTGTTTTGCCCTGTAGGGTCGCCACTCAGCAGCTTCAAAGGGAGGCCTACGGGAGGAGGAAGCACCTTTCCCCAACTCCCAACTTGTCATCCCCAAAGAGAAGACAAAGCACAGGTCCCTGGGACCCATGACCTTCAGATGTTCTTTCACAGTGATTTTCCAGCCAGGTACTGTGGAAGCCTTGGCACATTCTGCAGGGCCTTTGGTATGCCACAGAGCTTGGTCAGGGGGTCTCTGTGGGGGACAGGAGGGGAGGCAGCAGGGGCTGAGCCTACAGCCCTTCCTCCAGGCCCACCCCTCCACACCCCAGAACAGCTCTGCTTTTATCTCTTGCCTACTGAGGTTTCACTTTCAGACTTTGTTTTGAAGAAAAACTTCAAACCACCATTCCGAGGTTTGATCATAGACCAGCAAGCACAGGTTCTATTCTTGCTTTTCACATTGGAGCAGCTTCAGTATTCCAATAAAAAAGGTCTTTGTATTGAACTTGGGCCACACTCCCAGGCCTAGTTCTCTCTAACGCTCTTTCTCTGACTCTGACTCTGTCTCTCTTTCTCTGTGTTATTGTCTCTGTCTCTGTCCTTGTGTGTCTCTCTTGCTGTCTCTGACTGTCTCTCTGTCTTTCTATCTCTTTCTCTGTTTCTTTCTGACTCTCTCTCTGTCTGTCTGTCTCTGTCTCTCAGAAACACACACACACACACACACACACACACACACACACACATACACACACACACACAATGGATTTCTAACCAAGTCCCTCTGTAGTTCTGACCTGGGTTTGATGTGGGCAGAACTCTTTGCTTAGTGAAGAGGGGCTTTGTCACTTCACACTGGTCATGAAGCACAGGGGACCAAGGAGCAAGGAAATAAGACCAGTTCTACCCAGGACTCTTGTCTGTACCCATGTGACACCCCACTTTTGAGCCAGGCCTATAGGACAACAGGGAGCAGGGTGAGGGAAATGAAGAAGCTGGAGACGAGTTGGTTCCCCTTTGCCCACAACCAGGCGGCTGGAAGTCTGGGTTCACAGAACACTCACACTGAGGCTGGGTTCCCCTGGAGACCTCTGAAGCAATGAGTTTCCCTCATGTAGTTCTAGTAGGCTTCTGCGCCCACATCTGTGAACGGTCAGGGATGTGGTCTGCAGGAGACTGTTGTGCACCTGCGGTCTCCCAACTTCTCTGCCTCTCTGCTTGGCGCCCTAACCAGGGCTTCCTGGCATGTGGGCATTTTGGTGAGACTTGAATCAGCCGTTGGCTCTTTCCTGCTTGGCCCTGCTTGGGCCCCCCTCCCAGGGCAGTCTAGGTGAGAGTGTGAGCTCATGGCACTGTAGGCCACACGTCATGGTTGAAAGTATGTCAACTCGTACTTTGTGTTTAGAATGAGTGTGCCCTAGGGATGCCACTGATCTTGATTTTCCATGCACATAAGCAGGGCTGAATCCAGAATCTGCATGTCTCTTAGGGACTATTTCAAGGGCCATGTGGAGATGGTAGAAAGGGAGGTCCTATGAGGTGGAGGTATTTGAGAGGTGGGTGCCTGGTAAGCTTGGGTGAGGTCCTGGGCTGCCACAGTCTCTTCCCTTGGAAAGGGAGAGGAGAGCAGTCTCTCTGGTCATCTGTGGTTGGCATTTAGGCTAGTCACAGTTGCTTTGGGGCTGCCTCTTTCTACACAGTGGTAGGCAGCCATGTGTGGGGTGGCGAGGGTGAACTTCAAGTTCGCGGCCCTTCTGTGAAGTGGTTCTGTGGCGCTCATTCCTGGGTCACCTCCAGGATAATCCGTTGTACCTGTGGCAATCCTTCTTCTGTCAGATAAGTTATTATAGTTATTCAACTCCAACAGGACAAATGAACAAAAGAACCATAAATAGGAGGCCATTAAAAGTCTTTTATGACAAAAGATGCTGGCTGTGCTTTTATTTCTGTCCCATACTTCCTGGCAGGACCCAGTCCAGGAGGGGCTGCTGCTGCTCTCGACCAGGTTTCTTTTCTTTCCTCGCCTGTGGTCCCAACTGACTTTGTCCTTGTACCCATTCTGGAGAGTGTCAAGGCTTTCTTTCTGTCTCTTGTCTGCCACTCCTCAGCTTTACAGCCTCAGGAAAGCTGCCGAGCCTCTGAGCCCTCTCAGAACCTACTGGGTGTTACAATTCCTGACTTGGTCCTGGCGGGAAGCTCCCTGCCTTTACCTTTGCACCGCTGCTGCCTCAGCTGGAGTCTTCAGCTGACCCCCACTCTGACCCCAACCCCTGCTCAGTCTCTTGCTCCCTGGGATGCCGCTGACTTCACTTTCCATGTGTAAATGGGCTGCTCTGCTGCGCCCACTCCTGAGCCCACTTGTGCTTTCCAGGCTTTACCCACTCCCTGGGCCAGGAGGATCCATGGGGGAGCTTGGACCTTGGTGAGGAAGAGGCAACACTATGCCAGATAATGCACTGTTTCAACACAAAAAGGGAGACCAGTGGATGGATATAAAATCACTTTCCTAGAAAATTAATTATGTATTAAAATGTTTATTTTCTTATAAAATAGCAAACAACTAAGGTCTACACTGAGCCTTCTGGTGGGCAGGAGAGCTGCCTGTTCCCTAGGGATGGTGTTCCCTTCCAGCTGGAGTGGGGCAGTGGGAAGACACACGAGTGTCCCTGTGGTAGAGCTTCTTCAACTGACCCCACCCCACGAGTTAAATTCACCCCAATCCAGATCAGCAGAGTCAATGCCAAGAGCCTTTTTTGTGTGTGTGTAGGGCTGCAGATCCACCGAGCCTCACGCATGCTAGGCAAATGCTCTACCCCTAAGCTACATCCCTAGGCCAGGTGTTTAACTGGGGAAATCATTTAAAATATTAGATGAAAAAACAAATGAGATGTGGCAACTCAGAGATCACCAGGAAGCCATTGCCATCTCTAGGGTAGAAGAACAAGAAGGTGTGGCATTCCCCCAGCTGAGTACCAGGACAGGGAAACTGAGGGAGAAGGCATCTGAGGAGGACAGAACAACCTGTCCACCCAAAGCTATTGCTGGGGATGCTGCCCAAGCCAGCGAGAGTGCAGGAGAAACTCTCCTTTCAATTCCTGCCCTCCAATTTCATGCCAGCACCTCTTATTGCTAGAATCTAGTTATAGGCTAACTTGCAAGAAGTTTTGGGGACTGTAGATTGGGGTGGTCAGTGCCTGGAAATGTAGAGCATGGGAAGCTGAAGGGATCAGACCTGAATCCAGGTAGGCACTAATCAGCTCCTCCTCAGTCTTCTCTTCTAAAACACAAATCAGGAGGGCCTTGGCACCCTAGCAGAATCCCAAGCGTAAGGGAGATGTTGGTTGTCCCTTACTTTTCAGCTTTCTGCTATAGTAACTGTCCTCATGACAGTTGCTCTGGGCTTCGTTTTGCTTGGCCTCTTCTGTTTCTGTGGTGTTGGGGTTGCAACCAGCTCATGCGATGCAAGGGCTTAGACACCTGTACCCCCAGCCCTTTGCTTTGCCTTCTATTTTTTTGTACTGGTGATTGAATTTAGGGCCTTCACACTGAGCTATATCTCTAGCCCTTGTTAATTTTTGAGATAGGGTTTTCAAAAGTCGCTAAATAGCCCAGGCTGGATTTGAAGTCCTCCTTTTTCAGCCTCCTAGAGTGTTACAGGCATGTGCCACCATGCTCAGCTTTGCTTGGCTTTTTAGCATTTCAGAAGATCAAAAGAAAGTGAAGAGGAAGTTGGAATTTTGGTATCATGGAATAAATCCACAATATTCTATCCCCCCCATCTTTTTGTTTTTTGAAATGTATTTAGGACTGGGTTTACAGGGTCTATGGTCTCACTACGTAGAACAGACTCAGTAGTGATTCTCTTGTTTTCAGCCTCCCAAGCACTGGGATCATAAGGATGCTCCACCATGCCCAGTCTCAATCACCATCTCAGTGCTCCCTGGGGGTAGGGCTGGCATGGCATGCCAGGG